>APFE030499009.1:106403-120224 GCA_000404065.3 Pinus taeda | reverse complement strand
TCACAGGGGGGTGGTAGCCCCCCCTGTCCGGGGGGTTTTAGGGGGGCAAGTAGCCCCCCTCTACGGGGTTCGGGGCAGCGCCCCAAGAAAATTTTTTTTGGACCCTATATTAGGTTGGGCGAACCTACCTATGGTTTTCGGTCCAAAGTTTTGGACGCGATGGTTTTCGGTCCATGGTATTGGATGCTTCGGCATGTATAAATATGTATTGTAACATTGAAAGGAATATAATGAAAAATCAAGCTGGTAGTCTCGGTTTTGAGATCTAGTGGGAAATCTCTGTGTATATGTGTTTTATGTGTTATGTTCTCGCATTTTTATTTTTCTGTGATTTCGAATTCGTATGCAGGTAATTTCTGTACGGGGTTAAAACCTACATTTCTATGGGCTGAAACTACAAACACTGTCGTATATGTACAAAATCGATGCCCTCATCAAGCATTGGGTTTCAAGACTCCTGAAGAAAAGTTCACTGGTAAGAAACCTGATGTTTCTCATTTTATAATTTTTGGAAGCCCTGTATATTTTCATGTGCCGAAAGAGAAAAGAAATAAATTGGGTGCATCTGGAAAGAAGGGAATTTTTGTGGGCTATGGTGAAAATACTAAAGGCTATAGAATTTATGTAGCCGGTCAAAGGGAAGTCTTAATTAGTCATGATGTCACCTTTGATGAAGATATGGCTCTCAGCAAGGTGACCAATCTTCCAACTTTGAGGAGCTCTCAAGAAGCCAACACCAGGGAACCGAAAGAAAAGGATGATGAATCAATGCCTGATGTAGAAGAACTAATGGATCTGATTGATCCTCCTCCACTTGAGCCTTCCTCTTCTAGGAAGAGGCCTTCATGGCTTAGGGGACTACTTGATGATGTTGAACGCTATGCCGCACCTCGAGGAACCTTTCGTGAAAGTAAGAAACCTAATAGGTATCAGGGATACCCAACCATCATGAGCATGATCCTACAAAATAAGCTTTCATCATTCTTAGACACCGTCGAGCATCAAGTATGGAAGGATGCTATGATCGAAGAATATGAGTCTATCATGAAGAATGATGTCTAGGAAATAGTTCCCAGACCCCAGGACAAGACAGTTGTGACTTCCAAATGGCTTTACAGGATAAAGCATGCAGCATATGGAAGTACGGAAAAGTATAAGGCTCGTTTTGTTGCTCGTGGTTTCTCCCGGAAGGAAGGTATAGACTATGATGTGATATTTCCACCTATTTCCAGATATACGACCATCCACTTGATCATATCCCTTGCCGCTTCACAAGGATGGAACCTACATCATATGGATGTCAGGACTACATTCTTACACGGCTCGATCAAAGAAGAGGTCTACGTGGAGCAACCTGAAGGATTTGAAATTTATGATTGAAAATCTCATGTATGCAGGTTGAAGAAGGCTCTCTATGGGCTGAAGCAAGCACCCTGAGCATGGTATGGGAGGATTGACAACCACTTGATGAAGCTGGGATTCACTAGGAGTGAAGCCGATACTAACCTTTACTTTAAGGTTGAATATGAAAAACCTCTCATACTGGTGCTATATGTGGATGACCTCTTTCTAACAGGTGCAGACCCTCTCATTCAAAAATGTAAGAGGGAGTTGGCTTCTGAATTTGAAATGAAGGAAGGACTTGAAGTGTGGTAGAAGCCAGGGGAAATTTTCTTATCTCAAGGAAAATATGTGGTAAAGATATTGGAAAGATTTGGTATGATGGACTGCAAGCTTGTGACTACCTCGAGGATCTTAACTTTTAGAAGTTATATGGTAGTGATGTCAAAGCAAATTTGGGAAATGCCTCTGAGTTTCATAAACTCATTCGCATTGATGTTCTTGGTGAACCTCCATCTGAACATATGTTTTTCAGTTAGCATTGTGAGCTCATATTTGGTGAGCCTCACTGGATTGATGCCAAGAATCTTATGAGATATCTTCGTGGCACAATGGGTTAAGATACACTGTCGAAGATGTGAGACTACTTGGATATACTAATGCTGATTGGGCAGGCAGTGTGGTGGACTGTAAGAGCACTTCTGGGTGCTGTTTCACCTTGGGATCTGCTTCAATATCCTGGATGAGTAGGAAGTAGAAGTTGGTGGCTTTGAGCACCACCAAAGCAGAGTATATTTCTGCTAGCATGGCCTCCTGTGAGGCAGTCTCGTTGTGAAAGTTCTTCAGTGAGCTATTTGGATTTACATTGGACACCAATTCTCTGTAACAACCAGAGGTGGGATTCAATTATTGAGGAATCCCATATTCTTCGATTTCTCCAGCAGATAGACATCATATGGGATATGGCAAGTTGATGAGCAAGGAGGCTCCATCGCATTAAGATGATGTGCAGGTCGATACACCTTGTCAAAGCCCTAAGGAAAGATCTAATCTGTGATTTTCCCAAACGACTTGGAGTCGTCAAGAAACCCTTGTACAAGGGTCCTGCATGTTGCATACATTGAGCTCTGGGAGCTCTGAGGGCTTGCAGTTCTTACTGGAACAACATACGACCACAGGGTGACTCACCCTCCCCTGGTGGTGCACACTGGAACAAGATGATTCGCTGTCTTGTGGGACAAAAAAATTGTGGAACAGGATGATTCGCTCTCCTATGTAGCAGGATGATTAGTTCTCCTGTGAGGCCTGGATTGATGTGTTCTCCATGGCGAAAGTAGTAGGATTGATGTGTTCTCCTGTGGGGCCTGGATTGATGTGTTCTCCATGGCGGCCTAGATTGATGTGTTCTCCATGGTGATTGTAGTAGGATTGATGTGTTCTCCTGTGAGGATAGGATTGATTAGTTCTCCTGTCGAGGCATCCTACCCATGTAGTTTAGGGCTCATGGGAAGTACCTCTCATCTGATCAATGAGCAAGGAAATGAAGTTAGGGACCATAGTAGTATTGATGGACGCATTATTGTATCTACCGCACTCCCTATGCTAGGATGACCTCCATTGATCTGGGATCAATGATACTGGTCTGGGACTAGTGGTAGGAGTTGTACCATCCTATGACGCTGACTTCGGGTCGGTTAAGACTGGTTTGGGACCAGTGGTACATACTCCGAGACTGACTTTGTGTCAGTGCAGTACTGGTCTGGGACCAATGAGAGTGGTACATACTATGACGTTGACTTCGGGTCAGTTGAGACTGGTTTGGGACTAGTGGTACACTCTCTGAGACTGCGATATTGGTCTGGGACCAGTGGTAGGATTTGTACCATACTATGACGTTGACTTCAAGTCTGTTGAGACTGGTCTGGGACCAGTGGTACACTCTCTAAGACTGCAATACTAGTCTAGGACCAGTGGTAGGAGTTGTACCATACTATGACGCTAACTTCGGGTTGGTTGAGAATGGTCTGGGACCAGTGGTACATACTCTGAGACTCACTTCGTGTCAGTACAGTACTGGTCTGGGACCAATGAGAGTGGTACATACTATGACGCTGACTTCGGGCCGGTTGAGACTGGTCTGGGACCAGTGGTATGAGACTGCAATACTGGTCTAGGACCAGTGGTAGGAGTGGTACTTACTATGAAGGTGACTTCGGGTCGGCTGAGACTGGTCTGGGACCAGTGGTACACACTTTGAGACTGACTTTGAGTCAGTGGAGGATGATACTGGTTTGGGACCAGCGGAGTTGTACTCACTATGATGCTAACTTTGGGTTGGTTGAGACTGGTCTGGGACCAGTGGTACATACTCTGAGACTGACTTTGAGTCATTATGATACATCCTCGATCATTTCTTCTTCTTCATAATTTGGACAAAAGTAGAGCAGAATAGAACAATGCAAGAGCATAGCAGAACAAAGCAAAACAGTACCGATCAGTACAGGGAAGAATAAGACAAAGCAGAGCAAGCAGAATAGAGCAGAGTAGGGCAAGGGTCAGGCTATATAGGGTAGTGCATTTGATAGATGAATAGTAACGACCGATAGACAGATTGCAGATGAAGTTCTCCCTGGTTGAGAGGGAGTGTTAAAATTGGAAACCAGGGCAAAACTTCATGTGGGTCATCTTATTCATGGCTGGTAATATTTGTATTAGATTCCTCTCGTCAAGAGGTGTAGGATTGATATAAAGATCATCCGATTCCGATAAGTATTCATGGAGATATGAATTTATTTTGATTATGGAATTATTATCAAGCCGACCTACAACTCCTGTAGGCTCAGAAGCCCAATAGTCGCATCTATTCAAACACCAATGTTGTGTATAAATATAGGAGGACTTTTCCTCATTTTCACTCACTCTTCTCATCACATCTCTCTCTCTACTGCGCAGAAATGAGTCTCTTCTCTACTGCGCAGAAATGGGTCTCTCTCTCACACATATGAAGCCGGAAGTTGCTGAACCTGAAGCTGCAACTGCAGATCCAAATATTGACCTGCGTGGCCTAGAACATCTCATCTTTGGAATTTTGCTATAGGTTCATATGAACCTCCTCCGAAAGCTGCAACTTTTGGTGGTGGGATGAAGTCAATCCGACGAACAGTTTGCAAGATATCGACTGCCCCAGTTTGAAGCCGGAAATTGCTGAAATTGAAGCTGCAACTATAGAAGTAAAGATTGACCTGAGTGGCCTAGAAGATCTCCTCATATGAACTACGCTATAGGTTCATTTGAACCTCCTCTGGAAGCCGCAACTTTTGGTGGTGGAATGAAGTCAATCCAACGGTCGGTTTGTGTGATATCATCTACCCTAGTTTGATAATGAAGCCACTAATGCTGATGCTACTGATCTAGGGTTGCTACTACTGATATGAATCAGATTTATCGTACTATTTATCTCTACTGAATTATTGAAGATAAAAGAAGATTTGATCAAAGGGTTTCCCCACACATTGTGGGGTTTGTCCCTGGCTAGCCGCCACATCTTGTGTCTCTTGTCTTGGCTTGTTTTCTGTCGATCCTTTAATCTTCTATCTGCACTTTACTTTATGTACATGTGATTGCTCTGTTGAATATAATAAGAAAAAGAAGTAAATTGTTATAAGCATAGAACATACCATAACTTAACAAGACCCTTGGTCGCAGAGCTCTACAAAACAAGCAGTGTAGTTTATAGTCACGCACCTCCTTGCAGCTGCCTGGATCACTAAGACTGTGCTACCATCATGTAGTCATTGGGCCGGATCCCCAGTGTATAGCTTCAATCAGATACCATTTACCTTTCCTGGAAATGGATATCCATTCAACTTCACAAGCTGAACTGCTCCACCATCTATAATCTCTTTGATAACATATGGTCCCAGATAGTGCATCTGAAATTTTCCTAGAAACATATCAAACTTATTGTCATATAATTAAACCAAATCATTTACCTTGAAGGTGTGCAGTTTGATGTGTTGATTGTGCCACGCTTTATCATGTTCCTTTTGAAACCTTTGATGGAATCCAACCAAAAATCTATCTTCCTCAACCTCTGTTACCTACGCGAGGCTCTATTTTAAGGCTCTGGTTACGTCACTCTTGTAAAAAAAATTATGCATAGACTAGGCGCAATGTACTCCATAGGCATTACAACTTCTACACCACAGACCAACCTAAAAGGTGTCTGGCCAGTAAGTTTCTTATAAGTAATTCTATAAGCCCATAACACTACTGGTACACACACGTCCCAATCATTGCACTATGCATTGCAAACCTTTGTCAGCGCATTCTCCAATATCTTATTAAAATCTTTAATTTTTCCATTGGACTGAGGGTGATACGGCGTACTCTTCTGATGATAAACTTGGAACTCTTCTATCATTGAGAAAATGTGTACCGTGATCGCTCATCAATACCTTTGCGCAACCAAACCTGGTCAACACATATTCAAATAAAAATTTCGTTGTTGCTGCCCCACTATAGTCCTTCACAGGCTATGCCTCTGCCCATCTGGCCAAATATTTGGTTGCAGTGATGATATATCATGCACTCGTCTTCTTGCTTGCAGGCTGAATCGGTCCCACAAATCAATTACCCATTTCTCAAATGGATGTAATGATACCTACAGATTCAAAGGCATCTCATCCCTCCATGGTGGCCTGTCGGTTCTTGTACATGAATAGTATGCCCTACAATATGCTTTAGAGTCCTTATGCAGCATCAGCCACCACAATCCAATGCGCAGAATCTTCGGTGTTGTTTCTTTTCCTGCATAATGGCTTCCCACAACTCCTCCATGAGCTTTAGCAAGGACACTGTTTCATTCAAAGTCAAGCACATAGTGTCGTAGTATTTCATCCGATCCCATTTTATACAAATGCCCTCCTATAACTCAAAAGTCTTTCATGTGGACTACCAATTCTTTCTTCTATTCACTCATGTATCCCTTTGGCACCGTGATTATCCGCTACACACACCACGAAGAGCTATGCATCAAGAAGCCCTTACTTTAAGTTAGTAGGCTCCTCTCCTACTTCAATACACAATAGATGATCTGGCGCTGCATTCAACCTTTTGGCTTCACAATCTCCTCGAAGTCATACTCTTGAAACAACAACAGCCATCTGCATATTTCCACCCCAACACAGGCTTGTTGACTAGGTACTTTAATGCAAAATTGTATGTGTACATCTGAAAATGTCCAGTCTAAACTTGTGGAGTGTATATACTATAGCCAACCCTTCGCGCTCTATTTTCAAGTAATTCTTTTTAGCCTTAGACACTTCCTACTCGCAAATGCTATAGGGTCATCTAGTTCTCCTTCACCGAACTCTGTCAGCACTTCTCCTAGCGTAATACATGAAGCATCCACATGCATATGAATTTCCTTCTTCTGATTCGGGAATACTAGGATCAGTGTGGTGACCATTTTCTCCTTCAATAGATCAAGACTCCGCTGACATTCTTCATCCCAATAGAAAGTAGTGTCCATTTTCAATAGTTTCTCCATAGGTGCGATAATATGGGCATAACTCTTGATGAACTTCTGATAGTATCCAGTATAACCCAGTGTTCCACACAACTGTTTAATACTCCTCGACACCTCCAAATTAATTATAACCGCGATATTATGAGGGTCCACCATTAATCCCTGCCTACACACCACACGGCCTAACAAGATTTATAAAGGGACGCAGAACAAGTATTTCTTCAAGTTCAACACACCACTGGCATGTATCCAACATCAAGCGCAAATTAGCTACATGGTGCTTTACTAGTCCAAACACTATCCAATCATCAAAATATACCTCCAGAAATTTTTGAATGAACTCTTTCAATGCCGTAATGACTACGCACGAGAATATCGCTGACGCATTTTTAAGTCCAAAAGGCATCACAGTATAATGGAAGCATCCCCACTCTGTCGTGAATTTCATCTTGCTCTTGTCTTCTAGTGCAATCTTAATCTGATGGTAACCAGAGAACCCATCAATGAATGAATAAGCCTCCTGTCCTCCAATGTTATCCAGTACTTCATCTGTGAATGGTGTTGGAAAAGGATCATGAACAAAAGCATCATTAAGAGTTCTGAGATCTACACAAATTCGTATCTAGCCCTTTTGTTTCTTTTCCTGGACGACCATTGGGCTCACCTAATAAGACTTCTCCACTAGTTCAATAATACCTGCTTCTAGTATATTATCTACTCCAAGCGGACCTTTTCTTTATACTTTGGATTAAGGCGATAGGGCCTATTCTCAATCAGCTTCGCATCTAGCTTCAAGGTAATCTTCATTACGCCTAACTCCCCTATAATTCTTTTAGGTCTGAAAAATTTGTAGGGATTAAATCCTGATACTCGCAGAGCAACTCATCGACCTTATCTATTGTGGCATCATCCAAGTATTCCCCAATCTTCACGAATTTCGGCTCCACCTCTGTGCCAATGTTCACTTTTCTAGTCTTTAGTGGCACGATGATATCTGGATTCCCTATTTGATGTCCCTCAACTTTGCAGTGGCCTTTTGCCTCTCGAATGTTAATGTTCCTTGGATCCTCATCTTCTTCTTCAACAGTCACATTATAGCACTCCAGTGCATGGCACAGCTGGGTGCTCCAATCTGGTTGAATCAAGTCCCAAGGATCCTATGGTATTCTGAAGATTGTTGCCTTGACCTCCTGCAATGCCTCATCAATACATTCAAATCCATATTCAAAGTTGAATGTCATTAAAAATTGATCTCTTAATATATCCCACTCTTCAGTGCCTTGGCGGAGCTCTGTTTCTAGGTACCAATTCATTGGTATTACATCCAAAGTGTGACGGAATAAATGCACCCACTCAGGTTGCAGCTTCGTCATGTAAACCTCAATCCATTTTGCTAAATGATCACGTGGATCATTCCTTCCATCATATTTCTCTGTTAGCCAGAATTTTGGGTAGCCAAATCATAATCTCATCATTTTTTTGTACTCGGGCCACCCATCAAAATTTTCTTTATGCGTACCCCACCACCTTGCGGGTGTAGCGCACAGCGCCAAATCCAGTGCTTGGAAGTGATGCTTCTCAGGCACTTCCCTTTCAAATGCATCCAAAAATTTATCTATGTCAGTTAGACCATCATAATAAGGCAAACTCCTTACCTCTAATGATACACAGCGCAACGATTTAGTCATCATATTACAGCGTAGTGGAGATACTTCCTGCAACCTATTCTACCATTGTTCCAATTCCTCATCTAAATTTGATATACAGGAACTTTTGCGGTCCCATGCAATGTGTCCATCAACTGTCGGATTAACCCAATCTTGATCTCATGCTATTATTTTGTAGATCTGGTCCAAATCATCATCACTTTCCTCATAATGATGGACCAGTTCAGTATAGTGCATTCCTTCTGCATGGATCCAAAGGTACTACAACACAGAGTGATTTCCTTTCAAATGACATTGTTTGCTTCTTCAGATTGATTACCCCATTCATGTCAGTAGCCCAATCAATTCCAAGGAAAGTGAGGTACGGATTGTTGTCATCAATAATCTCTATGACTTCAAGATCGTCCAACGAGCTCGTGCCTTCTATATCTATGGTCACTCCTTGCAGGCGTCCCATAGGGATAATATTTTGTTGATTTTCCATCCTCAATTGAATCAGAGACCACTGCAGCGCACGTCTCTCCATTATTTTCCATGTTTGTTTAGGAAAAACGTTCATGTCTGACCCAAGATCCAAAATGACTTGATCCATTTCATACTCTCCTGTTTGCGTAGTGAGCCTCATCTCGCACCCTATTATTGCTTTATGATTACCAATTTTTTTGACTATGCGAGGTCCTTTAGGAGCATTTTCTTTACTAGCACACTTATTTATAAATTCTTGTAACCCTTTCATGGCCTTTCTATCACGTAGTAGCTTCACACAGGTCTCCAAGAAGGTAGTAAGAATGGAGGGGTCAACCTCTTCAGATAGCTTATCCTGACTTCCTGAGGTAGAGGCCTCAGTGAAGCTTTTCTTCACTTCCATGAACATCTCTTTCGCACGGTCCAAATCAAATCCAACCTCTTTTTATGGATCTTTTTGAACCCACTCGCTTTCTTTATGCTACTTTCCTTTATCATTGCCAGTCGTCATTCTACTTCGCAACACTATATTCACATTGAGATCCTCTACGCGTAGGTTCTGGGTAGGAAGCTGAGGTTGCGCCCTCTTCTCCTGCATCTTAGCTATCAATACAAGGTAGTCTTCTATTGCATGCTCAAATTGAGTAAAGTATCGGCATGACAGGTGTGTCTAGCTCATACACCCTCGTGCATAGTTTCCTGGCACTCTGCTATTGTCGTAAATAAATTGTCCCCGGCCTCTACCAGGTCCTCCTCCTCCTCGGCCTCATTCACACCCCTGATATCCTCCATGCGGTCCCCCAGCACCTTGATTCAAAGGCCGAGTTTCTATTTGCATTCAATATGTGGGTGTTATTTCCATCATCAATTCATAGCTATGGCAGTTACACTCATCATGGCCCACTGATTTACAAAAATTGCAGAATAATTGTTGCGGTGTCCACACAAATTTTTTCAGTAAGTGGAAATTGTTTGTTACATGTTTTCCTGCTACTTGATAGATAGCGCACCATAGTGCAGGCCCTGTACTGGGCCTTGCTTGATCCTCCAGCCTTAGAGGCATTGGCCCTCCTCCTGCAACATAATTTGCAAAGACAGGGCAATGATCTTTATCATGCCCATGGCTTTTACACTTTAGGCACCAAACTTCTTCACGCACCTCTGGTCGAGTTTCTTTGTCCTTATTCAAGCTTTCAAACTCGAAGCAAAGATTCTGCAACTCCGTTTGAATCTACTAAACTCCCAAAGTAGCGTCTCAAATAGGTGTTTCATGCAATCTCATCACAATTTCAAGGGCTTCCATCTGGGTCCCTATCTTTCTTTGTGATAAAGTAACCCTTTTGTGGGGAAGGGCGAAGTTACAAACAATTGGTGATGTTGACCATCCGTGAGATTTATGTTAGCTTCGTGGATCAAGAACTTCAGTCTCTGCTCCAGTTCCTAAGGTGTTTCGCCAGGCCTCATCATGATTTCCTTGAATCCAATGACCAATTGCGATTCAAACTTGGGCCTACTGAATTCCTTATTCATTGTGGTCTAAGTGTCCGCTAACGAAGCCAATAGGTTATTGGTGCAGTACTTGATGTACCACGTTAATGCACAATCTTGTAGAGTAGTAACCAACTACACTTTCTTCATATGATCATATGTAATATTCTGTGTTGTCCACATGGCCTTCACAATGAACCAAAATTGGTGATTTCCCAAGCCCTTGAAAATGGGAAACTTCATTGTGCTTGACATACTGAACAGTGGAAGAGGTGGTGGTGGTGTGGGTGAAGGTGGAGGTGAAGGTGGAGGTGGTGTGGATGGATGTGGTATTCACGGAAACCCTTGCCTTGTTAACTAGACAACTCTCTACAGTGAAGCCTGTGCTACTCCCTCATTATCACTCAGAGGAGTCTCAATCAATGGGCTGTATTAAAGGCATGTTCTCCCTGTATCCCTGAAGAACTTTCCACTTCACGTAGCTCCAAACATCAAGGCAATGGAATAACCCGCTTTTCACACAAGAGCGTCTTAATCCAAGTATTCCAAGATCTTAAATACTTACCTTGTGGTCCCCTTGAAGAAGCGTCATTCTATTTCGATGTAGATGACCAAGGTATCGAATGCAAATTATGTCACAAATCCTCCTATGACATGATCAAGCCAATGGTCAAAAGTGTGCATGATCTTATCTATAGAATCTTCCAATCTCCCCACTAGCTTTAGGGTCCACATTATTAGACCGTCAAGCCTCCACCTTCCTTAGTCATCTGCCAATTTAGAGATCCACTCGTATAGTTCGATCGGGAAGGTGCAAAATAAAATTTCATGTATCTATGTGTATAGATATCTTTCCATTCACTATTTTTTTGTCAGGCACGGATTTATTTTTTCTTGCACCTCAAATTCGTGAATCTTTCTATCCAAAAACTTCTCAATCTCTTTCATTGTTCAATTCTAGTGATGTGACATCACACATCTCTTTATGCATATCCTGGTCCTAGCAATGGAACCTTTGTTGGCTTAATGGACCTTGAACCAAGTTCAAAGTTAGTTTTTCCAAAGAAATCCCTACACCACTGGCCCTTTTGGCATCAATCTATGGAGCGCAGACTAAAGTCTCACCGGAAGCAGTATGTGGGGATGCTAGAACCAAGTTTTTGTACCCAAAGATTAGTGTAATGTCATTTTAGGCCCTAGATCTATCATCGTGCAGATTGATAAACCTTTATGTCTTATTGATATAACTCCCTTTAATCAACCTCTAGACCTACGTGAAGATCTACGACTGTCTCTCGTGGACCCAAAATAGGCGAATCAACTAGTTACGCGTATCAGAGATTACTCTTAACCCAGTAATTACCCAGATCAACTTAAGTTTTTGATAACTTCAACATACAAGAAGATAATCTTCACGTAAACAGTTAACATTAAGTGCATTCATCTAACAGTATAAATCGTGTAAAGGCGTGAATCAATACAGTATTAATTCGTAAACCCATCATTCCTCACAGTATAAAATGCATTTATTCATAACAGAAGTAAATAGAAAAAACACAAGAATTTCTAGAATAATCTCTTTATTAATACTTCAGTTCTTCTTACAGATTCAAGACTTCCCTGCACACTCAGTTGTAGGGGTCTGCGCACTTTGCTGCGAACTCTACTCTAGGCCTCTGTGCACACAGCTTCATAGCCTTTCTTCTACTTCGAAACTTCTATGATCTTGCTTCTACTAACCCATTAAATCTGTCTCCATCATCTATTACTTACTGTCATGCGGAAAGAGTTATTTTTTCTGACAAAACTAACCTCCCTAGGAGTCTAAGACTCTCTAGTGACAAACAAGACAATTAAGAGCAATCCTTCTCTAAACATACATTATTCTATGAGAAACCAAGTGTTTTTCGATCCTACCTCAAGTCCAACGCTTGTTGCAGCAGTCAAGCCTCGTCGATCCAGATGAGCTCCTCCTTCACTTTGAAACCTGCATACACTAACAATCAAACGATTACATAACACCTGAATATTCCATAAAACAAAGCATATTCAACATATAGACCAAGGAGTATATGAAACAATTCATTAACAACAAATCATTGAGAAGAATGGACTTATTTGTATTAAGGAAACAAAAAAGAAACCATTACAACCTGAGCCTTGGTGTTGTGCAAGTTCCTCCGAGGGTCCAGCAAGAGTTTTCCTCTACTTTGACAAGCTCACCCACTTCCAAATGAAACAAGAAAGGATGGTAATCTCTCCTCACAAGCTTACAATGGAAGTCCTAATTCCAGCAGCATCTACCCTTTGGAATGTTCAGCTTTCAACCTCCCCTCCCTTGGCCCAATGCCTGTATTTACAGTGTTCTAGAGGAAGTTATTCAGTTCCAACATCAATGGGATACTCCCTCTTTTGGATGGGGTAGCTCCTCTCTTGATGGGATAAGTTCCTCTATCATAGGGATGCATGAACCATCTGGAGGTGCTCAATACACGTCAAACAATCTTCTATAATGCTCTAGAAGTGACCATAAGTAACATTTTTAAGATGAAACTCGCGCCTTTTGACCTTTACAGGAGTACGCACCCATCCCTGGACTTACAGAGCATACAAGTACGCAGGTACAATGAGTTTGGGATGCATACACGCAGGCAAGGTAGAGAGAACCTGCGTACCCAGAGATAAACATGTTTTTTAGTGACTTTCTCTCTTTTTTGAAGTTTGACATAAGGAGCAGAGGTATAAGGCTTGACAAGGAGGATAATATGACTATTGATGGAGCCATATTAACTGCAGATAGTCATGGTGACAAATTTCAGTGTAACAGATTGCCCCCTAAAGTACGAAGCCTGTAATAGATAAGGGTTTTATATCATCTAGGAAGGATGAAGTACTTTATCATTTCAAGGATTATCTCGTGGAGAGCCTGGTCAGAACCTGCAATTTTCAACACAAAATACATGTATAAGATTATATCATCGCTGAGGTAGGCATTCCCATACTCAGATCAAAACTTTCACTAACAGACTAACTATTCTGATACAGGAATGATTTTATAATACATCATAATCATAGACTCGTGTAGACACAGTATGGACGCAGCCATCTGTTTATGATTGGTCTACAATATAATGAATACAAAACTCCTTGCAGCCTGGATGGTGGAAACTAGATCCAGGGTCTTCATCTCTACTTCCCGAATTGGTACGATTCTAGCCATGTGAATAAATGAGTCGATGTCGAACATGGTAGAAACCACTTGATTACCAGTCAATGATGTAAACTGTTAACAAGCGTGAGAGAGACCACCAGTAATGTCAATGGTTTTCA
>APFE030499009.1:72687-87572 GCA_000404065.3 Pinus taeda | reverse complement strand
CAAGTACGCAGGTACAATGAGTTTGGGATGCGTACACGCAGGCAAGGTAGAGAGAACCTGCGTACCCAGAGATAAACATGTTTTCTAATGACTTTCTCTCTTTTTTGAAGTTTGACATGGAGAGCAGAGGTATAAGGCTTGACAAGGAGGATAATATGACTATTGATGGAGCCATATTAACTGCAGATAGTCATGGTGACAAATTTCAGTGTAACACTTACCTTAGACATCCTAAGACACACCTATTTATACAATCCCATGGTTTGCGGACCATGGGTAGATCTTCAAAAGCCGACTCAACTTACATAATAGAAGGGTAAAACCCTTTATGACTCCTTAACTATCTACACGCTCGTGACCACAACTTGTGGAGAATTTATATTTTGTACATCAAAACTTGGGATTTTTGCTCCAAAACTTGGGCTTTTGCCCCAAAATTGACCCTAGGGGACCCTATCCCAACAATATTGTAAAAAAAGGTGCTCATGCTCCAGAATCGAGAAATTGAGCAAGTTAAAGTGTAGTGGAAGCTCTTTGGGCCCGATGAAGCTACATGGGAGATGTTGGATCAGATGCAGGCTATGTATCCTTCCTTGTTTTCTAGTTGAGGCAAACCTATTTTGGGTATTGCCTTTTGGTACATGCATTTGGTATATGTTTTGGTACATGCTTTAATGATGTTTTGGTATATGTACATATGTATATGGATGTAAATACCACCATGAGATATATTATAAAGCTCCAATAAGTGGTATGGGTGCCATGTTGTCATATTATTATGTTATCATGTTATTATGTTAACATGTTTTTATGTTGTCATTTGGGTTGGCATTCAGCAGGGTGATCATTGTAAATACTGCATCGAGATATGTTATAAAGCTTCGTGAGTATTATGTCTTCTTTCTAGCAGTTTTGCTAAGGTATATGTGTGATTGAACACCGACGTCGGTGTCCCACAAAGGGGAGGGTTCTGTAAGATACCTAGTGAAAATTCCATGTAATAAAAGTTAAATAATAATGACGGTTGATGGGACACTTATTCCAAGTTGAATGTTGTGGAAGACATCCTAGAGGGTGTTCATTTGGTTTATTACGGTTAAGGAAATTGGAAAAAGTCACAGATTGCATGTGAGGAGGAAAAATGAAGGAATGTAATGGAAAATGAAGAAAATATAGGCCTCATTAATAAAAAGGCTTCTAAGGATCAGTTGGTAACCTTTTTCCAGTTCATCTTTGGAACTCCCTCATTATTCTCTCTCTCTCACACATAGAGTTTTCTTGGAGCACTTGGGCATTAGACCGAGAAAGGAAAAGAAGGCAAGAGGAAGCAAAGATCAAGAAAGGAAAAGTAGGATCAAGAAACTACATCAGGATTCTTTGTAGGTATTGGTTTGCATGTGTGATTTCCTTGCTAGATTTGGCATGCATGGTGTTGCATATGGATTTTTTCTGTCATGGTATGGGTTTTTCTAGGTGTGATAGTGTTTTTCAGCCTAGCCTCGCCATTTCCTTATTGATCAAAAATGGATTCAATTTTTCCTCCAAATCAAAGTCTTAAAATTCAGTTCAAAGTTGAATAAAATCGAAGTTTCTGTTGATATGATTCCAACGGTGTGAAAAACATGTAAATTCGAGTTCGGATGAAGAAGTTAAAGCCAATCGAAGTTTCAAGGCAAACTAGGGCAAAATGAGGAAAAATCAAATAGTCAAAGTCAAAGGTCAACAGTCAACACAAGTGTTACAGGAAAATTTAGTGTTTCTTTCAACGACTAACCCCTGGACCTAGTAACAAGTCTAGAACAACAGTTAAAGTAATTCCATTACTTTTTCCTATAGCTAACAGATAAAAGAAAGAGGAACAAAGGAACCAACCTGGATCTTTCGCTCGATCCTTCTTCCCTTTGACCACTTTTGCTGCTCCTTCCCGTACTTAACTCACTTGGAAGGTACCTACACACAAGCTGAGACAACAAACCATCAAAGCATAAAAATCGATCTATTAACTAAACATATTATAGAATTGAAAGTACAATATACATCACATAAACACATGAATGGGAAAAAGCATAGAACTCTTTATTAATAGAGGGAAAGATTACAACCCATGTAGATGCATGTCCGATTCAGTTTCATCCTTCCAGCTTCAAACCCTTCTCTCCTCATGAAACATCAATTTGACATGATAACGTTACTTTCTCTCAAGTCTCACTCAAGAAGCATTTCCTTAACTTACAAAGTTCCAACCTCCCCTAGACTTTGAAGGCTTGCTCCATTTATAGCTAAATGGAGGAGGTTAGGCCATTAATGGCCCTCATGAATGCTTTGCCATTTTTGGGAATTGGTTCCATGGAGGAGGGGAAAATGGATAAAGGTTCATTCATCTTCGTCCTCATCCAAAAGCGAGCCTAATCCATCTAGAAATTTATAGAAGCATCCATTAGATGAGGAATCCAATGGATCTATTTAAAAAAACTCATTGGATCTTGCTCATCGTAGGTGAAACAAAGGCCAAGTGCGATGCATAGCACCCAAACAGTGTAGTTACTTGCAATGCATTGCATCCTGATAAAGGACCACCTGTGCTGATCTCTCTAGGGGCATTTTTTGGATGAAAGGTGTCATGAACCTCTTGGGAAGCAAGCATGATGTTGGTTAATTTAATTAGGGAATGAAAACAACTGAATTAGGGATTCATGTGCCCTAATTATATGGATATGGAAACTAGTGTTGATGTGCCCAAATTTTCCTGTAACAGTTGCCCCCTAAAGCACGAGGTCGAAAATAAACATGTCGGGTGAGATGCTTTATCACTTGGAGAGAAGGTTTTGAAGTGGAAGGTGACCTGCATCAATTACAATACAAATATCATGATACTTTGATTTTTTCTCAGAATTAGCTAAGGGAAGGCATACCCTTACTCAGCTTATACGCTTTCATTACATGTACAAATATAGTCGTCTACAGATGTAGACCCATGAATGGATGACCATGAATGTAAGGCCATTGTAAATTTGATATAGTACTCCTGAAAATATATCATAGCCCGAATGGATGAAACTAGATCTGGGGTCTTCAAACTCATCCAATATTTCACTCAAGTACAAGTCTAACCATGTGAATAAATGATCTAAAGTCGAACATGGAGAGACATCGTCGGATTACCAGCCAATGATGTAAGTTGTTAACAGATGCGAGAGGAATCACCGATAATGATAATGACCCTCAAGGTACTGTAGTACATTCCGCATGGTGTGAATAAATGATTTGATGTTGAACACCATACGAAGTCTTTCAGTCGAAGGCTAGTGATGTCAACCTATTATCGAAAGCGAGAAACCTGTCATTGATGTATGCAAGCCTCAAGGTACTGAAGGGGTGTTTCTAAGTCAAAGAAGAGACTCGTCGCAGCAGGGCCTTGATGTATCCCACATCAATGACACGAAACGAGGTAAATGATTTTTGAGATGAAACATTGACTGATGACACAAGGTTCAGGACTGGTGGGCATGAAAATGAAGGTTTATGGTATTGTAAAGGATGAGGTTTTGAACTGAATGACTTCTCTTGAACATATCGGCCACACTGAAGTAATTAGTAGCATTGACCCAAAACAAAGTGATGGATGATTTGATAGACCAACAGTGTGATAACCATCAAGCTGAATGACCCAACCCACATAGTCACGGTGATGAGGTGAAAGCGTCATGTTCAAGAGAAACCTGCTACCATAAAGTGTTCCCAGCTTTTTCCCATTTTTCCCCAGTCATTTATAACCAATACCTCTTTATTTTTAATCAAGCTTGAGGAGGATAACATATTCTTATTTGTATAATTCCACCCTTTGGGTGAATCCATCACTATTTGATGTTTTAACGAGTCTAGCGAAGGTGAAACTCAGTCTTGTCTAGATGGACAAGTTTGTCACTATTATATGTTTTTAACGAGTTTAACGACAAAGATAACTCGGTCCTTTTCACATTTAGAGAGTCTAAAAAGGGACTAAAAGGAAACTCCAAAAGTTCTTTCTCATACATTTGTCTCTCAAGCCCAAAAAGGCATAAATGAATACAAGAGAGAACCTATTGATCATGTTTAACCAATGAGTACCTTTTTCGTAGTTAATCTATCTCAGCCCGAAGAAGGGGTAAAACTATACTGAGTAGATATCGATTCTAATCTGTTAACGAGCTAGAAATGATAAGCGCTCGACAATATTTTCATGTTAAGAGAGTCTGAAAAGAGCTTAAAGAGGATTCCATTTTGAGGAACGAGTGGTGTCTAGGGTAGAAACTAGTTTCGGTGATGTTGGAACTTCTCAAAACATGTTGATTTATGTGAAGGGGTTGGCTAATAAGACCACTCATTGCAGTTGTTCCTCAAAAAGGTAAAACAACCAAGTGAAAGCGTATGATGGGCCAAAGGGATGGTGGCGGTGGAATGAAAACAACCAAGGCTCATCTAATGAAAAGGCTGATAGAATGGCAATCACCAGGGTTAAAATGGAAATGGGTTCATTTTTACACAAGCTTGAACCATAGGGAACTATGCTTGGATTCAGTTTCATGTTTACACAAGCTTGAAACGAAAAACTATGCTTGGATTCAGTTTCATTTTTACACAAGCTTAAAATGAAAAACTATGCTTGGAAATGGTTTGCAAGCCCTAAGCATGATGAAAGGGAGAGTCTCCTATAACCAGATGAAAATCACTGCGGTGAAGCAGGACGGTTATCCAACACCTCTTTGGCTTCGTCCAGATAGACAAAGGTGAATGGGGTGATTCCCTTCACATAACCTACAAGGAAACTTATCTTTACCACTAGGTGCATGCCCCCTAAGCTTCATTTCATTCACCTAGGTAGACTACTCATGGTTGTCAAGTGGATGGAATGAAGGTTCTTTTATGAGATCAAGTGAAAGACTCGACTGGGATTTTACGAGATCTACTCAAAGACTCGACTTGGAACTTTGCTCCAAGGGACCTTGTTTCATTTTTTAATGAGCTTGACATAAGACAAGGAACTCTGCTCAGATTCCTTGTTTCATTTTTTAATGAGCTTAACACAAGACAAGGAACTATGCTCATGGGGCCTATTTCATTTTTTAATGAGGTTGACACAGTAAAAGAACCATCCTCATATCCTTGGTTTCATTTTTTGACGAGGTTGACACAAGATATGGAACTATCCTCATGAACCTGTTTCATTTTTTAACGAGGTTGACACAGTAAAAGAACTATCCTCATACTCCTTGTTTCATTTTTTAACGAGGTTGACACAAGACAAGGAACTATCCTCGAACCCTTGTTTCACTTTTTTAACGACGTTGACACAAGACAACGAACTATCCTCAAACCCTTGTTTCATTTTTTTAACGAGGTTTACACAAGACAACAAACTATCCTCAGACCCTTGTTTCATTTTTTAACGAGGTTGACACAAGACAACGAACTATCCTCGAACCCCTAGTTTCATTTTTTAACAAGGTTGACACAAGACCAGGAACTATCCTTAGACCCCTTGATCACAACTCGTAAGTGGTCATGAACGAGAGATCTGGTTCCAATGCCCCCAATGCATGATGTACAACATCATTGAATTGATCGTCAGTTGATGTAGGTATGGAACAAGTTGCCACATAATTAACCAGTGGCGGGGATGATACCATTGGTACAAAAGGACCAATTAGGGAAGATGGTTGACTGGGAGCCATATTTGGACTAGGAAATGAAAGCTAGTCAACACTGACAATTCTGCCTTCATGCGGGAAACAAATCACTCGAAAGAGTGTTGAAGCAATAGCTCCCATTCCATAAACATAGTCGCACCCAAGAAGTAAATTGTAATCTAAAGGACCTAGGACTACCATCACATTCAGATAAACGGTTTTTCCTCCCAAAGTAATGGGTAATTGAGGGAGAATACCTAATGGTTGACTGGCTCCTCTGTTAAATCCAACAGATTCTGCGTAATAGGCACAAGCGGCGATGAACCGAGAGCTTGCCAACTAGTTGAGGAAAGGATACTCACAAATGCACCTTCATCTATAATAGTGTCTGATACAATCATATTACAAACTTGTATTATGATCTAGAAAGGCATATAAGAAAGAAGGAAAAATGCTACTAGTCGATTCCAATCAAAGGAAGTGACTAGACTACTTGGAGGGGGTACTGTAGAAATAGGAGGATTAACCCCTTGAGTTGCAAGAACTGGAGGATTTTCCTCCTATCTTGATGGAACAGGTGGATTGCCCCCAAGCTCGTTTGAATCTGAAGAAACAAAAATAACTTGAGTGGTATCATGTTCACTCTCTTCGAGAAAGGTACGATTTGCTGAAGGTGAAACCGGGTCAACTATTACCTCGACCTTTTGATTTGGGTTAGGTATAAACTCAAAGGATTCACATTCAGAGAGAGTGGGTTTGATCGACGGTCAATTTGAGTCAGTCAATTCATCAACTAGTGGAGAATTAAGGGATAGTTTCCTGTAACTAGATGGAAGTCGCTACGGTGAAGCAGTACGGTTATCAAACACTCTTTTGGCTTCATCCATATAGGGACAAAGGTGAATGGGATGATTCCCTTCACATAACCTACATGGAAACTTAATTTTTCCCTTCTTTCCATGATCTTTACTGCCACTAGTTGATGGTGTGTCACCAACATGATCTCCAGGAGTTGATGACATAGGATGATGTGAACGGGAAGACCATTCTTCTAAGGTCTGAGGAATATCAAGACAATTTCGAAGAAAATGGTCCCCCCCACAAAGTTTGCATGGATATCAAACTTTGTGAGGCTTGATGGATGGTTTCTCATCAGATGTTGCATTCAAAGCAACGGTTGCTTGGTCGCCCCTCTGTTGAATTTGCTTCTTCTTCTTCTTCTTTGCCACCTAGTTACTAGTACCAATACTTTCACCCGGCAAAGAGGAAGAAGGGGAGGAAGAAAAAACCAAGGAAGAATGCAAAGCGTCAACCTTAGGATCAACTAGAGGTTGATTTTGTCCAGTTGGAGGTGTACTTGATTGCAGAGAAATCACGGCATTTTGAACCAAAGAGGTTGAAAACAACCATACTTGCAAGCCAATGGTAAATCTCGGAAGGGACAATGTAGCCATATATGGAGCACCAATATTTCCAAACAGAGGAAAAGGACTAGGATTCCCATCAAAAGGAATTCCTTGATTGGTGGACTCTGTATTTGTTGCCATATGTTTCAACCTAAGATCAACTAAAAAAACAAGCGTGGAGGATGTTATCCACGGTCAATTATTTTTTACGACACTAGAACTTAACTTTGATTTTTCATTCTTTAAGAGTCGAGAAAAAGCAAAATATGACTCTAGTCACTTTCGTTGTTTAATGAGCTTGAAAGGACGAGAACTCAAATGAACCTTTTCTTTTAAGGAGTCGAAAAGGATAAAAAGTGACTGCTTTGGAGATACTAAGCAAGAGGGTTTACCAAACTAATCACAAAACTGCAATATACACCTTGGTGGTAAATTAAAGAGAAATTACCAAGGATTTACCATATGACAGTCAGTCTTCTCAGGCTGTGTTCGATGCATTGTGATCGGTAAGGTGGCGGACTTAGTTTCCTAGGGATAAAGGATTTAAACCTATTGGGGTCTCCCACCATATATACGATGGTATAAGGAGCACAAGTCTGTACTAGTACTTACCGATTCAGAGAGGAGGAATTAACCTACCTCAATGAAAAGACAACCACTAGGTTTTAAGACGCCGAAACACGTCTCTAGCATAGACACCTTTAGATGTTTGCATTAAATTACAACATGTTATTAGGTTAATTGAGGTTAATTTTAGGTTTATCTTGCTTAAAATTTTCCTTTGGGTTTCACCACGTGATGTTTTCCAAAATTCCTAAGAATGCAATTAAAATGAGAAGCACTCTTTCCATTTTGACAATGAAAATCCTAGCTACAAGGGAAAGAGCAAACAAGTAATTTTTGGATCAAACAACAAAGAGCACTCACTAATGCATTTCCCTAACCATTCCTTTTAAGCACACACATTCAATCTCCTAAAATGCAATTACATGTGTTTCTTTTTCTTTTCAGTGCTCCTTAATGTGAATTATGCACTAAAAAGAACAAATGCACAATGATTCAAAAGCTTTTTTCACAAAAATGTCGATTTATGACAATTTCCCTTAAAGATAAAGGAAGATTAAACAACACTTTTAACTTTAAGGAACGAAGATTTTTTACACTTAAACGAAAATATGAATTAGATGCACAAGTAGACCAATTGATTATTTTAATGAAGGAATATTTTATGACACTTCGTATTTGACAAAACAGTTGACTAAAACTACTTTTGACTATGGACTACAAATGATAAAACAAATACATAAACAAACATTTAACAATCCAATCTAAAATGGGTCGAAACAAGGAAACGAAGATTGCTTTCAGAGATAAGAAATCATCTAAATCCAACAAACAATTCAAACAACTGAAAATTGACTTAAGGATAGTGTGATTCATATCATTGTCTCTGTGCAGAGGGTGCAATGCATAGCACCCTGTAATTTATAGAGCTGCGATGATTACAGAATGGCAATTTTATGCTCAAAATTGCCTCAATCTTCAGTGCAGTGAACTTGAATTCAATGAATAGCAGAAAGGAAAGTATGTCAAAGTGTTTTAAGAGATTGATAAGATACTATAAGGAATAGGATCACTCCCCAGTGGATTCGCCATTTTTTTACAGGCAAATTTAGTGTTTCTTTCAATGACTAACCCCTAGACCTAGTAGCAAGTCTAGAACAATAGTTAAAGTAATTCCATTACTTTTTCCTATAGCTAACAGATCAAAGAACGAGGAACAAAGGAACCAACCCAGATCTTTCGCTCAATCCTTCTTCCCTTTGACCACTTTTGCCACTCTCTCCCATACTTAACTTGCTTGGAAGGTACCTGCACACACGTTGAGACAACAAACCATCAAAGCATACAAATCAATATGTTAACTAAACATATTATAGAATCGAAAGTACAATATACATCACATAAAAACATGAATGGGAAAAAGCATATAACTCTTTATTAATAGAAGGAAAGGTTACAACCCATGTAGATGCATGTCCGAATCAGTTTCATCCTTCCAGCGTCAAACCCTTCTCTCCCCATGAAACATCAATTTGACATGATAGCATTACTTTCTCTCAAGTCTCACTCAAGCAACATTTCCTTAACTTACAAAGTTCCAACATCCCCTAGCCTTTGAAGGCTTGCTCCATTTATAGTTGAATGGAGGAGTTTAGGCCATTAATTGCCCTCACGAATTCTTTGCAATTTTTGGGAATTGGTTCCATGGAGGAGCAGAAAATGGATAAAGGTTCATTCATCTCCCTCCTCATCCAAAAGCGAGCCCAATCCATCTAGAAGTTTCTATAAGCATCCATTAGATGAGGAATCCAATGGATTTATTTTTTAAAACTCATTGGATCTTGCTCATCGTAGGTGAAACAAAGGCCAAGTGCAATGTATAGAACCCAGACAGTGTAGTCACCTACAATGCATTACAGCCTGATAAAGGGCCACTTGCGCTGATCTCTCTAGGGGCATTTTTTGGTTTAGAGGTGTCATGAAACTCTTGGGAAGCAAGCATGATGTTGGCTAATTTCATTAGGGAATGAAGAAAACTAAATTAGGGATTGATGTTCCCTAATTATATGGATATGGACGTTGGGGTTGATGTGCCCAAATTTTCCTATAACAACAGGGTGATGTCAGCAGGACATGTGTCATCCCTGGAATGCACCATATGTCAAGGGTGATGTCATCAAGGTTGGTGATGTGTTGTGATTTGATTGGTTGTTACGAGCCAATCTAGTGCTGACACGTGGCAGCCTGGATTTGCCCAATTTTGGCATGAAATCCCAAAATTTAAGGGTCAGGGAGGATTGAACCCCTGACCTCCTGGAAAGGCTAAGATTTCATTGGATTGTGCTTACCAGTTGAGCTATGTTGTCGCTTGTTTATAACGGTGCGGATATTGTATTTATTGGGACAAGATATGGCTACTGGAAAAAGGGTCGAATAGTCGGGGTCAACCCCATGATCGCCGATCACCTCACCGGAATTAGAGCAGTGTCAAACATACATGTTTACATATGGGCCATATACGATATATATAACATCATAACATATATACGATATATCAAACTATATCAAATACCAAACTTGCGATATATCAAATCATATCCAAACCATGAAAAACGCCAGAAGTGTCAGGTGGGGGTTTCAACCTGCCGACCTCCAATTATATAAACAACCTCATGCTAAAGCTCTTGCCAATACACCAAGCCAGACAGACTTTTTAACAAGACGTCACATAAACCTTTTCACTTGTTGCAGGTATGATTCGCCCATAATAGCGTGCATGAATTCTAAGGTGGTTTTTCATGCACAAAGGCGGTTTTTGTCAATGGAAGGGTGGTTTTGTAAAAGGCAGAGGTGGTTTTGCTCATTCCAGGGGGTTTGGAGGTCACAGTGGCCAAATATGGGCATGTTTATACTCGTTTGACTCAAAATTTCGAGGTGGACATAGTGGTGATGTCCATTTTCTTATTTGAGACTATGTTTTTGAGCTCATACCTGTAACGACATTTTGAAGACAAAATAAAACGGTCAACACTGGAAGCTAAATGACCAGGAGACGTAGCCAGGAAGTTTGGTGAACTCCTTTATTAAGTTTTGTTGTGTTCATTTGTTTGAATATGTTTTCAATTTGTTTATATTTTTATGTTATTCATAATCTTTTTTATCCGTTGCACTAAGTAACATAAGTGAATTCACACATAGTCTATAATACCTTTTTTATCAACAGATCAAGTGGTATCAGAGCAGCAAGGTTTTTAAGGTTTGACAAGTTTGTGTGGAGATTTGAATGTTTACCTGGTTGAGGCTCAAATGAGGTGAAGGTGAACTTGTAGAAGCAAATCCAAAGATTGGAAGGGTCTTTTCACAAAGAAAGATGACAAATGAAAATCCACTTGGGTCAGAATCCAAATTCTTGGATAGTTTCATGACGATACTTGCCACGGTGGAAGAGATGTATAATGAGTTTAAAAAGGGTAAAGGTGAAGGAACTTCATCACCTAAACCAGACAAAGGAGCAAAGGAACCTTTTATTTTTGTTCCTCCAGATAAAGGAAAAGGAGGAATGATTCCTCCACCATCTCCTCCATCATCACCATCATCGTCATCATCATTGTCTTCTTCTCATAAAACTAGCTCCTCTAAAAAGAAAAAGAAGAAGTCCTCTTTGATAAAATTAGATGTAAAATTTGATTTTCCATTTTATGATGGATAACTTAACACTGAAAAGCTTGATAATTGGATAAGAAAAATTTATGTATATTGCAGGGTGCAAAAAGTTCTTTAAGAAAGGAAAAAAGTCTAGCTTTCTAGCCTTCGACTTGGAGGAACCGCACTTGTATGGTGGGAAGGCAAGACACAAGTAGATCTTCAAAAACATGGTAAAATTATTTCAACTTGGAATGAATTTGTTTCTACCATTAAAAAGAAATTTTATCCTTTTTCTTATATGCAACAAGAAATGATGAGTTGGCAAACACTGCATCAATTAAAAGGTCAAAGTGTTCAAAGTTATACTCAGGAATTCCATAAGAGAGCTTTAACATTAGGCATATCATTGGACTCACTAGAGACATTGTTGAAAGGAGTCATATAATGAGGCAGAGGAATTTCCCAGACGACCAAAAGTGGCCGGAATCAAGGTAAAAAAATTTCAAAAAAGCTGGTAGAGACAGTGTTTGAATCGTGTTTTTGATGGTGGAAATGGATTCAGCACCATCAAAAATGTCTAGGACACCTAAAATTTTGAAGTTTAACAACTATAACTTGGATTTACAAAAATCCTTGATGGAGTTTCTCAAAATATAAATGGAATTTCTATAACTTTCCAGGCAATTCCTCTGGCTAGTTAGACGATGAATTGTTGAAATACATAGGTGGTCTTCATAGTTATTTGAGGCATACCATACTTATGTTTAATCCAACTAGATTAGATGATGTATCGGTTCAAGCAACTCATTTAGAAGCTAGAGACAAAAATGTAACCCATGATGATGGGAACTCATCTGAACCTATTGAAAGCAAGTATAATGGCAAGCAGAAACTGAAATGGATGGAGAAGAAAAAAACACTGTGAAGAAGGATAAACCTTCATGCACTCATTGTAAGAAGGAAGGACACAATGAGGCTAATTGCTGGTCATTGCATCCGAAATTGAAGCCTAAGAAGTTTGGGAGTAAAAAGTGAAAGAATGTTGTTGTTATTCAAAAGGACTTGGGATCAGATTCAGGTGACAAGACAACAGTTGCAACTATAAGTATAAAAGGTAAAGATTTTAAATCATATACAAGTACTTCACATTCTGTTGATAATGATAATGATGAGAGGAAAATAAATGAGCTATTTCACATAAGAGTCATTTCCAAGCATACTAAAATTGATACTTTATTTGATAGTTGGTCACAAGTTAATTTGATTTCTAATGCAATTGTAAAGAAGTTGGGTCTAGAAACAAAGACTTGTAAAAAACCATATCCATTAGGTTGGGTGTGTGATAAAACTAAGCTACAAGCTACGAAACAATGTAAACTTCATTTTGCTATTGGGTCAAAGTTTGTAGATGAGGTTGAGTTAGACATAGTCCTATTGGACATATGTGGAATTGTATTAGGAAGTCCATACTTGTACGATAGAAATTCTATCTTCTATCGAACTGAAAATAAGTATCAACTCACTAAGGATGGAATTGAATATATTGTAAGGGCTCATAAACTCAAAGATAACTTCTCTCTCATAAATTCTGGACAGATGAGAAGAATTGTAAATGCAAGTAAACAATTTTTAGTTATGATTGTAAAAGCAAAGGATATTGATAAATCCAATGCTTTCTAAGGCTGTAATCCTAAATAGAAAGTAGATCTAGTTAAAGTTGTTTTTTATTATGATTTTGTTTCAAGAGCCTAAGGGCTTCCACCTAAAACGAGAGATAGAACATGAGATTTATTTGTAGCAAGATGCTCCACTACCTAACATTGGAATGTACAGGCTATCAACTCTAGAGAATGTAGAGATAAAGAAGAAGGTATAGGAGTTGCTCGATCAAGGGTTTATTCGACCAAGCACATCACCGTGTGGATCACCTATTGTGTTAGTGTGAAACAAAGATGGTTCGTGGAGAATGTGCATTGATTTTAAAGCATTAAATAAAATCACAATAAAGAATCATTATCCTCTTCCTCATATTCATGATTTGTTAGATCAGTTAAAAGATGCAGTTTACTTCTCTAAATTGGACTTGTGAAGCAGCTACCATCATATCAGAGTTGCAGAACAGGATGTATGGAAGACTACTTTTAAAATGAAGCAAGGACTCTATGAATGGATGGTTATGCCTTTTGGCTTAACCAACACTCCAGCTACATTCACGTGAGTCATGAATGATGTATTTAGACCATTCATGAATTTTTAATGGGCTATTTAGATGATATTATTGTTTTCAGTAGAACATGGGATGAGCATGTAAAGCATGTGAAGCAGATTTTAGATGTTTTGAAAAGAAAAAATCTCTATGTAAAACTGTCAAAATGTGAATTTGGCATAACATATTTGAATTATATGGGTTATATTGTAGGGGGTGGTGAATTGAAGATAGATCCCTCTAAGGTCGAAGTCATTGTAAATTGGACTAAGCCCAATACTGCTACAGAAGTTAGAAGTTTCTTAGGGGCAGCACAATATTGGAGGAAGTTTATTGCTATAGCTCCTTTACATGCTTTGACAAGTGTGAAAAAGGTGTTTCAGTGGGGAGGCAAGCAACAGAAAGCCTTTGTTGGTTTGTTGGGGCTTGACCCAGGTTCAGAGTTAATTAGCCAAACAAATCCCATTACTACTGACCCTTTCGGAAACAGTCCACAGAGCGTGCACCAAGGTCTCACCCGAAGTAGTATGGGAGGGTGCTAGAACCAGGTTTGTGCACCCTGGAGATGTCTGATGAGGTCAACTGATCCACAGTTTGACTCTGTGCGTAGATTGCCTCATCCACTTCCCCGTACCTCACTGCGTGCTATCTGGCCTTTGTGCAGCCCTTACTCAGGGCCGAACACCGTGCTTTGTGTTATTACCCCAAATCTCACTTGTATGTACTTATGTTAGTTCATTAAGTGCCTTAATTTATGAAAAGCATAAACCATTCATATAGATGCATGCAGAAAATAAACCATATAATTGCAAATAATAAAAGTCAAGAATTAACCCAAGAATAGATACAAAATTAGAATCAAACTTCTCTTTATTATTTCCTTTCTCGGTTACAGACTCGACTCCACCCTGTGAACTCAGATGCAGGGCTCTGCGCACTCAGTTGTGGACTACTAGGCC
The DNA here is from genome assembly GCA_000404065.3 of Pinus taeda. Taxonomy (NCBI): domain Eukaryota; kingdom Viridiplantae; phylum Streptophyta; class Pinopsida; order Pinales; family Pinaceae; genus Pinus; species Pinus taeda. The sequence goes on along the minus strand of APFE030499009.1, from coordinate 73,126 downwards.
TCTGCACACTCAGCTGCAAAGCCTTCTCCTACTCTATGACCCACAACACACTTACGCACTTAGATTCGACCTTATCCTTACCGATTCATCTCTCCATCATTAGACCATTCCATCCATTGATTTCTTTTACAACCTAGAGCCTTGCTCTATTTATACACTTCCATGGTTCACGGATCATGGGTAGGCCAACTGTTACAAAGCAATTTGTCACCGTCCCTGTGTTATACGGGAATAGTGTTGTCAAGCGGAATGAGTTATACTTGCGGACAAATCTAACCTTCCTAGGAGTCTAAGACTCTCTAATGACAAACAAACCAAATAAGAGCTATCCTTCTCTAGATACATATCATTTTACAAGAATTCAAATGTTCTCGATCTTACCTTAGGTCCAATGCTTGTTGTAGTAGTCCAGTCTTGTTGATCGGGATGAGCTCCTCCT
>APFE030499009.1:36054-62579 GCA_000404065.3 Pinus taeda | reverse complement strand
CCGATTGGTCCATGATCTCTATGTAATGAGCATGGAGGGTCATTTGTAGCGTAACCATTCATGAGAGAAGCTTATGTAAATTTTCATTCTTTTATTAATAAATTGCATGAAGTGGTTATGTTGGCTCAAGCTGTCGACTATTTCCCTATTGGAGGGTTTTAACCACATCAAGAATATTGATGTACTGATCTGTGATCTATCTGTGAGTGGTTTCCTTTGGTGTTTTGTCTGAGGAACTTACCCTGAAAATTCCTACATCTCACCCATTTTATATTAATACACATTAATATTTTTATTTTGCTAAGTTTAGACTTAGGAACCCATTTAAAAATATTAATTATTTTAATATCTCTTCATCTGGGTCGAATTTATCAAATGATTTTTGGGTCATCGAGACCTCCTGTGCCTTATCCTCTCCACAAGATTTCATGGCTAGAGAACATCTGATGGTACCCATAATCAACACTCCCTCTTAGCGAGGAATATGCTCTAGCAACACTTCATCATAGAAGTGTTACATTAATCATCTGCATCGGTCGTCTATGTTGATGCTAGGCCAGTTGCCCCACATCCGCTACATTGTTGCTTCCTGTACTACTTCCCATGGCACTGCCACTACCACTGCTACATTTGTATTGTATCTCCCTCTCAACATGCTTCCTCATGCTACCCATAGCATTTCCACTACTAACTGCTGCACTACAACTCAGTTACCAAGAAGTAAGTAACTGACTTCACCAAATCACTAGCATCCTGGTTAGTCTGGAAGCCTCGTGATGCTAAATCCACCTTTGCTGCTATCCTGTGCTCCCTCTGCTGCCACTGCATTGTTGCAACCTCTTCTGTGCCTCTCACACTATTGTAATCTCCATTACACTACTACAAACTTTTGCACTCTAGCACTTCCTTGTCACTCCATCACACCTTGCTCCACCTGACATCTCTCATCATGTTACTATCGTTAAGGGCTCCCATAGTCATATCTGATCCAAGATTTTGGGAACCTTGAGTATCCTGCCCCATTTTGTGGTCCTCTTAACTAAAGCTCCAAGTCTCCCCACCTCTTCTCTAGAGGCACATGAGAACTCATGGCATAATCATCATCCACCTCAACATCCTTCTCCGCCTTTGTTGGAGTACACTTTGAATCAGAAGCTTCTACCTTGTCTTTCTTCGAAGGGCACTAAGAGACATAATGTCCCAACTCCCCACAGTTGAAGAACTTTACCTTGGAGATGTCTTTCTTCTTCCTCTTCTGAACAACCTGTTGTCCTGTTGATGCAAGAGATACATCCTCCATCTCCTCCTTCTTAATTCAAACTCCCTTACTACTACTCCCCATCTTGGTTAATATCCCGAGCTCTTCTTGTCAAAGAGCTGCCCACATCTCCTCCTAACTGGGAGAGTCGCTCTACCCAAAATCCTTTTGGAAAATGTATCCCACTCCTCGGACACTGTAATTAGGGTAGTCTTGACCATGAAATATGGATCGGGTGTAGCCCCATAGAGGTAAGCTAGTCTCGAATCACTTGTAACCTGAGAAGGAAGGGATCTATCTCCTTTCCTTTCTGCATCTGATATGACCTCAACTGATTTTCGAATAACATCTTCTGCTGCACAGAAGAGTCTTGGTATAAGGTGATTAGGGTCTGCCACATCTCCCTTATTGTCTTATTCTCAGCAATAGGTGGTATTAGATGATCCTTGACCCCATCTAGGATCATGCATTTCACCTTTTCCTAGGCCTCCTCATACTTCTCATTTGCAGTAGGGTCAACTGGGACAGCTACTATTCTCAAGGCATAGTCCTTGATGCGATGTTTATCCAGGATTCCAAGATCCTAGCCTTCCAAATGAAAAAATTGGAACCCTTTCCAATTTTTCCTAATCCATGAATTTGTTCACTTCCATCTCTTCTCCTCTTCTTTAGAATTCCTCTAAGTCCTGACTTCCCTCTTAGAAATCCTTCAGCCAACTGTCGAATCACTCCTCTCCAATCCTCCTTTGCTGCTGCAAGCCGAATATAGATTTATTGGCTAGAAATATGTTGAGGTAGTGCTTGCCTCTACCTTGGTTCAATCTCCTTAGACATTGTTCTGCACTAATAGAAACACCATCCCACTAACTCCTCAAATCAAAATCTTCTCATCTCCCATAGCCCCGGTAACTGATGAATCTGAGCCCTTCTGCCTCTATGCAATCATAGTGAGAGATGGATAAAATCCTCCTAGCCATTGCGTCAATCCTTCCTGGCTAAGAAATATGACCAGGAATTGCATAGGTCTGATCTTCTCCTCTCTACCTCTGTGCTGACCCTCCTCCTGGCTAAAAATGATGAGGCAGGCTCTTCACCACTTCCTCTCTAGCTACTTCTGCTCTTGAACAATGTTCTCTCAAGAATGCTACTACTACTACAAATTCTTTAGATTATTGTTGGTGCCTTCATTTCTCCTGTGATCTGCAACTTGGCTCTGATACCATGTTGAAATTTCTATGTCTAACATGTCAGAAATTCCTATTGCATTATCTAGTTTATTATCTCCTACTTGTTCTTTCCATTAACAAGTTATTTATAAATATAAATATCGAAATAACCGCAAATGCAGCCTCAACACATATACAGATCAACAACTGAAATAATTGATACAATCACACAAGGGAAACCATTATTTTTGGACAATTGTCCCCAAAAAAACCTAATGCAGGAAAACTGGTGCAGAAGATATGAGGGTTTTATTATTATACAGTTTCTAAATACCACTAGGGTGCCAGAAATGGCCCACCCTTCAGATAATTTCCTTGGTAGAAGTAACTCTCCTCAAAGATAGATATTCTAGCTGATCACCCACCAGATGATCGATCCCACAACAACTACGACAACTCCTTCGCTGGACAACAAAAGCTGCTCCAAGCTTCTCCATTGCACTGCATCACTTCCATGGACTGTGTCACCCTGTTAGCTCCAATCTAGCCCTTGAAAATCTCCAGCACTGCCTCTTGGCCCTATGTAATCTCTGCTATCCTCTGTGTAGCTATTGTTGCCTCTGCATCAGTTAGTTGGCTTTCTGCATCAGCCCTTTGGCCCTCTGTGTCGCCCACATTGGCCTCCTCAGCCTTTGCATCAAACCTAGCTGCCTCTACATCAATATTCCTAGGCTCTCTGCCATTTCTCTAGAACTATCTCTGCCTCTCTGCTATGTATTCTCAGCCTTCTACTAAACTGCCACTTGCTACAACAGATCATTAGTTTGATTCTCTCAGCAAACCCCGCTCTAGAAAATCGAACTGACTGATCAATTTTGATGTGTCTCGAATTGACCCTCAAGCCTCCTCTTATAATTTTCTTGTTGAAAATTCAATGGCCAAGATTAAGTCCTTAATCAATGAAAAATGTTAAAACTGGCTTGATCCTCATCACTTAGAACTTTCTCACCCATTTTATATTAATACACATTAATATTTTTATTTTCCTAAGTTTAGACTTAGGAACCCATTTAAAAATATTAATTATTTTAATATCTCTTCATCTGGGTGGAATTCTCCAAATGATTTCTATGTCGTGGATATCTCTTGTTCCTTAGCCTCTCCACCATATTTCATGGCTAGAGCACATCCGATGCTACCCAAAATCAACAGGCATCAGCATTAGTAGCTACATCATATTTTCTTGTAGGTACCAAGTGGAATCATGATTTGTTCACTAGTTTTTGCATGCATGGTATATGCATGTGGTTTCTTGGTTGTGATCTATCATTGGCATGGAGAATTTTTTTGGATCGACAATGGATTTCCTAGCCTTACCATTTCCTAGATAGCCATGGTGATTGTGGGTTTACTTTAATTATTTGTTTTGGGTTGGTTCTCATGTTTCCTTAGCTTTGGTTGAGTTATTAGTGCTAAAAGCCCTCGTTGAAAAAACACTCTAAAAGCCATGTAACAACTTGGGTTGAGTTACTCATCATGGAAGCCTAGGTTGGAAAATGCTTTAGAAGCCCTTGGTTGGTTGAGTTACTAGTCTTGGAAGCCTGGGTTGGAAAAATGCTCTCAAAACCTTGTATAAGTTATGGGTTGAGTTACTAGTTCTCGAAGCCTTAGTTGGACAAATACTCTGGAAGCCTTCGAAGGATTGGATGGAGACCAATCTAATGATGGTTTTATGATGTCCAACCATGAGGTGGAATCATCATTTGATGGTTTGAGGTGGATGGCCTTTGGAATCCCTGGATCAGTTTTGATTGATGTCTTCTATGAGATCCCACATTCATGCTTAAGATATGGCACAGGGGTGAATGGATGAAGAAATATTTGTCTCAGCCATTCTACAGTCAGGTGGAATGTGGTAGCCCCATCTCTTAATGGTTTATTGCATTCATTAATGAGAAATTCATTCCTTTAATTTTCATGTGTAAAGCTACTGATGTATATATGTATTTTGATGGATGATATATTTATGGTATTTCTGTTCCTATGTATGGCTCTCAGCATGTTTTGCTTCGATATAAATGGATAATGTGTCTATGACCTAATATATGAATATGCAACAAATGGCAAGAGGGAACAATGATTCATAGCGATTCTCAGATAAGTATGAGATCCCTACATTTAATTCTATTATTCACATCTTGTAGGTTACATGTCGATGATATGTTTGACGAAATGCATGCCATGGCTAGTAGGGGTCTGGTTAAGGTCTTGTTAAGTTTATTGATTTTTATTCAATTGTTTCCCTGTACTTTTCTTGATTTCAAGCTATCATTCCATTCTGGGCAGTGGCTTGGCCTCTGGGACTAAAAAAGTGGCTTAAATCTTAGGGTCGCTAGCACAACACTGGCAATTTTGGTCCATAGTCACTAGTAGATAGTCCTTTGAGAGGGACTTTAGGTTTCTGGTTATTCCCTTTCCCATAGCATGAAATTGAATTTGGCCTACGAAACCTAAAACAACAATGGGACCCAGGGACAACCTGTCTGAGTGGCTGACTTGTCTCTTGATGGTTCTGTGGATGATGTTGGATGACTGTGTGTGATGTTCCATTGATTCTACTTCCTTGAGGTCATATAGGAGGTCAAATCAGATCATAGTAGCCTCTCGTCTCATGTTTACCCTAGTTGGCATGATTATATTGGGTAGTGTTTTCCGGGAATAGTGTCCACTCAGATGCTACTATTCCCACTAAGATGGGTGGCTATCTTAGAAACAAACAATCAAAGTCTACTATTGTTTCCTTTTATGAAAATAGCCGAGAGGAGAACCAAGAGGACCAACCTGAGTCTTGCGCTTGATTTCCCCTCCTTGGTAGATTTTCTCCGCTTCTTCTTTGTCTGCCCAGCTTCAAAAGAACCTGTGGAATCACAACAACATACTACTATGCAAGAAACAAGGATCTAATTCATAAATAATATAGGATCAGATGTGTATTAACCATATACATGCATATATAAACAAGTACACAAGAATATGGAAGGAAACAAGAATAACTTTATTCAGATGAAAAGTAGCAAGAGGATTACAACCATGTGCTTTCACCTAGCATCATCCTCTAGCTAAGAAGCCCTTCTTCACCCTAAGCAAAGCTAGATCACCCAACACTTTGAATGTACACCAGAAAACCAACATCACTTCTCTATAAGATGCAAAACTCCAGCCCCTGGATCTCTGTGATGAGGGATCCATATATAGATGATTACAGAGAGGTGAGTCATCTTCTAGGATCTTGATTAGTGTCTTCTCTCTGATAATTCCTCCTTCCACTTAGAGAATGATGATCTCTTACTCATCCTTGGTCGAAAATGGAGCGGCAAGTGTCAGAGGGGAAGCTTCTAGAAGATTCCATGATCTTCCACCTCGCATTTTTGTCCCTGCCATTTGTCCATTCCTGACCATCGCACCCTACAGAGGAGCAAATAAGTATGCGTCACACGTTGTACATTGGGAAGGTGATATGCATCGTACCCCCTGCATTGAGCTTTCAGTATGGTCCAGTTTTGACCATTTATGAGCAGTTTCCAGTGGAGAACTTCTGTGAGATGATGTAATCAGTTGACCTTGTTCCTTTAGGCAGTGAAGCAACACCTTTAGGGGCTTAGGAGCCCTCAGTTTATGGACATTTATGATTGGGGTTGAAGTGCCCAAAAATGTCTATAATAGTTGCCCCCTAAAGTATGAGGTCTTTAATCTTTTTTATGTCAGGTGAAATGCTTTACTATGAGGATCCGAAGTTTTTTTGAGCTAGGAGGCGACTTGTAGTAAGATACAATACAATACATCATTTTGACAACATTTTTTCATGATCTAGCTGAGGCGGGCATTCCCATGCTCAGCTTTATAAATTCATTTTCATGTACATAGGATAGACAGTCGTCTGTGTGATAGACTGATGATATGGACACATCATCCTTTGATTTGGATGATCATCTGTTCGGCAATGATGTACACTGGATGTTTTTATATTCCTAAATATATCGCAGCCCAGATGGATGAAACTTGATCCAGGGTCTTCAAAACTCGTTCAATCTTCACTTGGAGTACAAGTCGATCCATGTGAAAAATGATCTAGAGTCAAACATGGAAAGACATCACCTGATTACTAGCCAATGATGTAAGTTGTTAACAGGCGCGAGAGGAATCACCAATAATGACAATGACCCTCAAGGTACTACAGTACAATTCACGTGGTGTGAAAAGGGACTTGGCGTCAAACACCATGTAAAATATCTCGGTCGAAGGTCATTGATGTAAACATGTCGCCGACAGTGAGAAACTTGCCATTGAGGCATGCAAGCTTCAAAGTACTGAAAGGGTTGTTCCTAAGTCAACTTCTTGGATAATGAGCTGATTTCGAAAGGAAGCAACCTGTCACAGGAGGGCCTTAATGAATCCCACATCAACAACATGAAATGAAGCAAATGATTTTTGAGGTGAAAACAAACTGACGATATAGGGTTTAGGGTGGCGGTCATGAAGGAATGAAGCATGAATGTATTGCAATGGGTGAGACACAGGTGAATTGTCTGAATGACTTCTCTTGAACATATCGGCGACACTAATGATGGATTGATAGTGTTAACCCCAAAGATGGATGGTGTGATGGACCAATGGTGATGATCCGTGAATGGAACAACCCAACTCAACATGGATGTGGAAGGAAAGTGTCATGTTCAAGAGCGACTTGCTACCAATAAAGTTTCTTCAAGTTTTCTTCCCAATTTTCCCCAATCATTGCTGACCAGTACCTCTTTATTTTTGTCAAGCTTGAGGAGGATAACATATGCTTGTTCTATAATCTGCCCTTCGGGCGAACCTGTTGCTATACGTTAGCGAGCCTAGCGACAATGAAATTCGTTCTCGTCCATTTGGATGAGTTTATCGCTATTCAGTTTGAACGAGTTTAACGAGAAAGATAACTCGGTCTCTTTCAATTTTAGAGAGTCTGAAAGAAACGGAAAGGAGACCCCAAAGATTCGTTTTCATTGTATAATCCCTTAAGTCCAAAAAAGCGTAAAATAATACAAAAGGGATGAATTTTCGATAGTTTTAATGAGCCGAACAAGACAAGTGCTCGATATTTTTGTGTAATAATCCCTTAGGTCCAAAAAGATTAAAATCTAGAGGAGGGATAGCACTTCCAATGCCTTTAACTAGCTAGAGAGGCCACTCGCTCAACAATCTTTTCATATTTTACGAGTCAGGTGAAAAGAGCTTAAAGAAGACTCGTTTTCGAGGAACGAGTGATGGTTTCGGGTAGCAGCTGATTCCAGGTAAGATTTGGAATTTCCCAATCACGGCAGTGTCACAAGGATGGCTAACAGAATCACTCTTCGCAGATGTTCCCCGAAGGGGTAAACAATCATATGGGGGTGAATGATCGGCTAAAAACAGAGTGGATGTGATGGCGAGAACACGACCAAGGCTCAAAAGTTGGCGATAAGGCATTCACAATGGTTATTTACCAGTTCATTTTTTAACGAGCTTAAACGCTGGGGGAAACATTTGCTCATGACTTATGTTTATTTTTTAACAAGCTTGAACTATGCCCTAAAACTAAACGTGGAGAGTTTATTTTTTAACGAGCATGAACTCTACGACAACATTGCTCGCCAGTTGTATGATAAGAATGTCTCATTCGAGATACTATTTTTAAGTGGCTTACATCTCTTCAAGCTTTGCCACGGATCCTTTCTTTATGCAAGTTAGGAAATGACTAGTCTTATGGGTTTAAAGGGTTAGACGTCCTACAAATTTAAAAAATAAATAGCCACTCTTCGCTTGCATGCGGAAAGTTTTGCATGCCCCCAGGTATAGCGAAGTAGAGTTTCTAGGTTACCCTTCAATTTGCAGACAAAACATTTGTTCTATCGGGAAAGGCCTACCTTCTAACAGAGGTATCTTATCTGGTCTAATCCCATTTTCCTATACAAATGGGTGTCGAACTAGTCATATATCCTCGTCGAAACCTACCCTATACCCAGAGTTTTTCTGCCGAAGCAGACCAGGGTGCATGCCCCCTGGGTTTCAGTCACATCTTCCTGAATCACTCGCGCTCATCAGGTGGATAGACTAGAGACCAATGAGACATTACTTGCATGAAAAGACCATTTAGGGATGGCATTTGACTATTTTCGATGTGTGAACTGGGGAATGACATTTGGTCTACGAGCTTGACCATTCTACCTTCGTGCGGAAAACACATTACTCTAAAGAGTGAGGAGACGATGGCTCCCATGCAATAAATATAGTTGTGTCCAAGGAGTAGATTGTAATCTAAAGGTCCTTGAACTACCATAATGTTCATGTGAACAATTTTCCTTCTCAAAGTAATGGGCACATTTGGAAGAATCCCTAAAGGTCGACTGGTTCCTTTGTCGAAGCCTGTTAGATTTCTCATTTCAGGCAAAAGAGATGGCGAACCAAGCGCTTTCCAAGCAGTTGAGGAAAGGATACTCACAGAAGCCCCTTCATCAATGATGGTACCAACCAAGACCATTCTGTAAGCTTGTACAATAATCTTGAATGGTACACTGGCTGGTAAACGGGGTCTGCCTAGTAGATTCCAGTCAATGGAAACCACTAGGTTTCTTGGTGGTGGGACCGAATAGACGGTCGGGTAGGACTCTGATGAACTTCCTTCCTGCGGTAAAGATGCGAGAGTACTGCCCCCAAGCTCATCGGAGTCGGTGTTGATGAAAAGAATTTGAATGGTGTCGTTCTCTTTCTCTTCATTGACGGTATCATTCGAAGATGAACAATCTAAAGGCAACACCGGGTTGACTGTCGTATCGACCCTTTGAATTTCGTCTGGTATGGATTTTGAAGGGTCATTTTCAACGATAGGTGCTTCGGCTGACCACAAGGATGGGCCAGTCGGTTTTTCAACTGGTGGAGGACTCGCCAAGAGTTTTTGATATCCAGGAGGAAGTCATAACGGTGAAATCGGATGATTATCTAAAACTCTTTTAGCCTCTTCAAGGAAGGGAAAATGGTGGACGGCGTGATCGCCTTCACACAACTTACAAGGAAGTGTAGGATTCCTTCTTTGTCCATGTGCTTCACTTTCACTGGTTGACTGTGAGCATTCAACATGATCGCCAGAGGTTGATGCTATCGAGTGGTGTAAACGAGGAGACCAGTCCCTTAAGATCTGAGGGATGCAGGGAAAATCTCGATGAAAGTGGTCTCCATTGCAAATGACGCAAGGAGATTTAGGTTTTGACTGTGCGGTGTGTGGATTTTTACTAGACGATACTTGGTTGTTCCCTTTCGATTTTGGTTCCTTTTTCTTCTTTTCCTTTTTCTCTTTCTACTTCTTCTTCTTCTCAGTTACTTGACTTTTAGCTTTATCATATTTTTCAAGCGAAGAGGAAGGAGAAGAAGAAGAATCAGATGAAGTAGAAGGTTGGGAAGCAACTCTAGTGTCGTCTAGTTGCTGGTTATACTCTTCAGGAATTGTGGGATTTTGAACGGAAGAGGTAGAGAAGAGCCAGACTGGAAAACCAATTGTTAATCCTAGAAGTGACAAAGTGGCCATATGGGGTGGACCAACATCTCCCCAAGATAGGAAGGGACTAGGATTTCCTTCACGGGGAAATCCTTGGTTGGTAGACTCCATTTTTTCAACTTGAAGATCAACGGGGGAATTTGTGATGTTATTCCGATTTAAAATAATTTTTTAGACGCTTGGACACAACTTGTTTTTTCAATCTTAAATAGTCGAGAAAAAACAAAATATGACTCTATTCGCCTTCAATTTTTATTGAGCTTGAAGTGACAAGCACTCAGAGGACCTTTTCCTTTAAGGAGTCTGAAAAGGAGCAAAATGGACTTCTCTGGAGATCTAGGTAGAGAGGATTACCAAACTAATCGTAAAACTGCAGAATACTTTTTACGGTATAGTAGTTAGTCTTCCCGAATGTTGTGTTCGGTACATTATGATCGATAGGGCGGCAGACATGGCTTCCTAAGGATAAAGGATGCAGCCTATAGTGGTCTCCCAATATATACACAACGGTACGTGGGGGCACAAGTTTGTACTGGCACTTGTCGCCTCAGAGTGGAGGAATCACCCAACCAGCACTGAAAGCAATAGTTACGAGGCTTTACGACGCCGGAATACATCTCTAGCCTAGACCTCTAGATGTTGCATTAACTTCCAAAGCGTTGTTAGATTCATTGAGATTTATTTTAAGTTGATATTGCTTAGTAGTTTGCCTTTCAAGTTCACCACGTGATGTATGTATAATTCCTAAATGCAGTCTAAGATGATAAACAGACATTTTATCTTCTTTCAGCAATGAAAATCCTAGCTACTAAGGGGAAGAAAGTCAAGCATCTTTTCTTCACAAAGCACAGAGCACATGCTAATATGCACAGTCCTAAATCAAGTCAAGCATTCAAGATGCAAATGCACATGCATGTATTGGTTTTAAGCTCCCTTAATGTGTAAATGACACTAAGAAAACTATGTGAAAAACTAAAATACTCTTAAAGCGACTGTACTCAACAAAATTCTTTTTCAAAACGAAGTGAAAACAAGAGAGACACTTTGCGATTTTGAAACGAAAATTGCTTTTTGACACTTTAAAACTAGTAAATCAAGTCTTATGCAACAATAATCATATAATAAACTATCTAAAACAATGGGATTGCTTTCTAAAACTGAAAGCGACAGCTACGACACTTTCAGATCTAGTGATGATAGTTCGACTATGTCATTTTTTATAAAAGAGAACTAAAACGACGCACAATACATAAAAAACGTTTATATTTATTTGCACTAAGGAGGCGGAATAATGCTAGAGAAGGGGGTATTCACAGTAGCACACTGATTACAGACAGCAAAAACTCTTGAATAAGACTGAAAACAGTGAGAAAAATCCACAGTTGGAGGATAAAATCAGTCCTTGCTGACCATCGCACCTATTACACAGTGAACTCAGTATGCAGCGCAGTTACTCCATTCGGGAAGTGAGATGCATACAGGCTGCCTTGAAGGCAGGGTGAGATGGTTACCATGTGAGACTCTGAACGAGACTTCACTCATAGTTTTTAGTTTAGTTCAGGTGTTTAAGCTGAATAAGTACAGCTCAATGTATGTAAAAACACAGGGGTGATTTAAGAGGTTACTAAAGCCACTACTCAGGGCAATTAGATTGCTTACAGATCTATTGTTTAATTTATAAACAAAAACCCGGAGATTGACTGAAGCAGCATTGATCTACTTTGCATTTGTATGACAAATGCAGTTCGAAGGCTAGCTAGCTTGACTTCAGGCTCCGTCTGTATGTTTATAAAAGAAACAAGGATATATATGCTAACAAGTAATCTAGTCGCTCCCCAGCAGAGTCGCCATTTTGTTATACGGGAATAGTGTCCACACGGATACTACTATTCCCACTAAGACGGGTGGCTATCTTCGAAACAAAAAATCAAAGTCTACTATTGATCCCTTTTATGAAAATAGATGAGAGGAGAACCAAGAGGGCCAACCTGCGTCTTGCGCTCGATTCCCTCTTCTTCTTGATAGAGTTTTTCTACTCGCTGTTATAGCTCCAAATCTCACTCTTATGGTTTGTGATGCTACACTCATGGCCTAGGGCAACCCCTCCTTCCAGACCTGGTCCAAAATTTAAAAAACAGTGTTTTATTCCCTATATGCGACATTGCCCTGAGTTAAAAGCGTGTATACGAGGGTAGGTATATACCCAACCCACGTATATGTATTAAAACACTTAAAAAATATAAAACTCCTTAATTTCAGGCGGAGATCACGGGTTTTACCTGCTGATCACCTATTAGTGCTCATGGCCCAACTGTTCCCAACCAACTCCCAACTAAAAAACTACTTTGGGAGAGGTATAAAAAGACCTCAAAGGGAAGGCCTAAAGGAGGAGAGAAGAGAGAGAAAGGTTATTATACTGAGATTTTTCCCCTGACCAGGTCTGAAGACCCTTGTGCCTTCTACACTTCCCCCACTTGTACAGGAAACCCTTGTTTCCTTGTGTGTTGATGTTCATCCACCACTTATTACATCATGGAGAGTGTCATGGAAGGAGATATGCTAAAGGCTTGAGGCTGGACGGATCTGGAACAAAGCTTTGCTTGGAGCCTGCGAAATGTTACTCAGGTGAATTCATTCTTTTTATGTATTCTATTTTTCTATAATAAAGAAACACGTCTTGGTTCCCGATATAAAATTTCTTTATATTCATATGTGAATGGTTGTTTAAAGTTCATAACTAACTTCCTTTCTTTATAGCATGAAGATGGTTTCTTTATAAGTCTTTGTCCATATACTGTTGTGTTCTTTGGAGTTGGTTGTTGTGCAGGATAAAGGAGCGAAAGGGACTTGAAGAAGGGTTTGGACCTTTAAGGACCTTCTCAAACGTAGGACCTGAGGTACGCCCACTTATCATAGAATTTTCTTATAATAGTATAATGGTTGTGTGAATGTGTGTTTCTCTGTTTAGACAACTTTCAATCTGCTAGGGTTTTACCCAAAAAGCCCTAGGGGAACATTTCCCTAAACAGAATTGGTGACTCCACTAGGGACAACACTCTTGTTGTTCCTAGTTTGGGTGTTTTCAAGCCAATCAGGGCTCAGTTGCCTGTGTACTTGTTGTTACTATGTGGTATGTTCTTGAATTCTAAGTTTTGCCAGTTTCTTCAGTTTGTTTTTTATTTTTCTTGAAATCTTTTATATACGTTGTTTTTCTTAGTTACAGAAACGTATATACGCATGTTTCCTGAAGTTAACCCGCGTATATGCAGGTTTCCTTAGGTTCAGTCGCGTATAGATGCGATCTGTACATAAGTACAGTCGCGTATATCTTGCAATTTTCAAGATTTGTAAATCTTTTTGTCTCTGAAGGTTTGTCCGGTGGTTTGATTTAGTCTGAAACAGTCATTTTCCAGTATCAATTGTTTGTTTTACAGCAAGCATTTTGTTCCAAATTCTCTCTGATTATGAGGAGTATTGGTCTTGTTTTTGTTGTTGCAAGCATCATCGTTTTTGCTAAAAGCACACAAGATTTCTTGCTGAAATCTTGGCTGCTCTGATTCATCAGGGCAAAAATATTGGTCTCAATCTTTGTGTTAATCTTTGCTTTTGGTGACTTTTTGTTTGCTTGACGAAACCGTTTTTGTGACCATTTCCTTCTTTGTTTCATGAAAGTTGTTGTTTGATACTTTCTTGGAATTTGTCTTTTTAATCTTTTTTTATCTTTGTTGCCAAAGCTTTCATTGCTGCTTTTGGTTGTTTAAAGCATTTTTAAACACATTTATGTTTGTTGAGTTTTCATCCATTGTGTGGTGTCAACTTGCAAAAGTGTTTGGTGCCTATTTCTTAATCACAAAGTTTCAGTCTTGTTGAAAGAATTTTTGAAAAGACTCTTTTTGTTGTTGCTTTGAAGAAAACTTTTTGAAAAGTTTTGTTTTGCTTTCTTGAACTTGCTTTTCATTTGGTTTCCTTTTAGTGAATGAAAGTGCTTTATGTTTGTCTTGAATCTTGTCTTTAGTGTTTAGATGAAATGAATAATAGAATCTCATATTCCATCTAGACATTTTAAGTGGCAAAATAAAAAGTGATAATCAAGCAACTTTCATTTCTTTTTTTTAGAGTTGTTTTAAATCTTGCATCAGCATATATTTGTTGCATTAGGATAGATTTGCATATCGTTTTAGGCATACATAGCTTTGTTAACTTTTGTGAGTGTGAAGCGTGAATTAACGAAAAGAAAAAATTTGCTTTATTAGAAGTTTCCTTGAACCTTGTAGAAATTGCTCTTCATCGAAAAACGAAAAACAAGTGCATGTGCATATAGTTAGGTTTTTATTAATTTCTTTTGCGTCAAAAAACACCACTAGTTTCACTTCCGTTATCCCGTGACTTAAAGAACAACCTATTTTAAAATCAAGTGCTAATTAAAATTCACTGAAACTTTTTTCTTTTAAGTTAAGTACACAAACAAGTTTTAGGATTTTAGGGCCTTGGATTAGGCGACTGGAGAGTTAACTCTCCAAGGCCATTTAAACGTCAAACATAGGAGTCTGATTAACGAGTGAAAATCCAATAACATTAGGAAGACCAGGAAAGTTCCGGATCTGGGAGTTAAGCACGAGGGTCTGTGAAGACAGGGAAGAGAGATACCACCTCTCCTACT
This sequence comes from Pinus taeda, assembly GCA_000404065.3. Taxonomy (NCBI): domain Eukaryota; kingdom Viridiplantae; phylum Streptophyta; class Pinopsida; order Pinales; family Pinaceae; genus Pinus; species Pinus taeda. The sequence goes on along the minus strand of APFE030499009.1, from coordinate 47,925 downwards.
TGTCCGAACTTACCTCACGACTGTTTCGCCTGGCTTCTGCGACGAGTTGGTATCCATAGTTGCTACTCCTAGGGATCTACACAGGTGGCTACGGAGGGGAATCCTGTGGCACCTGAGGTTGACGTTGCATCACTCTCGACAGTACTACTGGAGGGCACCATTGCGAAGCTTGGGGGCTTGCACCGGCATAGGCTGTTGTTAGGAGGTCAGTGTAACTTCCTATATTACCTTCGCTTATAGGACTGGGCCCTCATCATCCCAGACTATCCTCGGAAGGCCCCTTATTTTTCACTTTCTTTTATTTTGGTGTCCGATCCTAATCACCCGGAGCGGAAATACTTGGAAGTTGTTTGACTGGCTATTATCTTTAGGGAATTTATAGTGGGTGCTTTGTGCTCTTAGTTGGCCTAGCTTTCAATTTTTTGAGTCTTTAGTCAGATCTTAACAAGAAATTCAAAGTGGCTGACCGATCTCCTAGACGGTCTTGAAGACTTCGTGGTCTTTCACCACCAAGTTTAGAGCCTTCTCCTAGAAGGCGCAGAGGTAATAATACTGGTGGGTTTCATCCCACAGTAGTTGACGCATCGGGGATTGATCCTCCTCTCGGGGGCATTAGTGTTCAAGCAAGGCCTGGAACTTCCGCAGAGCAAGAGAGGAACCCTCCAGTTCTTTCTCGAGTTCGCTTACAAGTGGAGAATAACATAGAGGTAGAAGAACTCTCAGAGTCGTTAGCGGCTCCGAATTCTCCCCTACCATCTAGTCATCCAGACGTATTACAATACGTTGGGACTCCAACGCATAGACCATCAAGTCCAAGTTATGCTACGCGCTTACCATCGATGACCACTACTGGAAGCATGGCTTCTACAAGTGCTACAACTATGCATACTCCAACATCGATACAAGGAGGAGGAACGATTCCCATCTACTCTGCTACTTTGTTTGGATCTTTCGCTAGCACATCTTTAGTTGGGTCTACCTCCATTCCGTCCACGAGTGGAAATTCCCAAACCAATGCTTTTGGTTCTGGATTCTTCCCATTTGGCACCCATTCTCAGGGTATTCCTTCAGCTCCTTTAGTGCCACCACGTCCATGATTAGTGCCACCCTGGGATTAGTGGCGCGGGAGCTGGGAATCCATTTTTCGGCCAATATGGGAATAGGCCGTACACCACGGTTAGTTCGTTTCAAAGTATTCCTCCCTTAGCTTCAGCTTGGAATCCGTATCAGGGGTTATCAACTCGTTACAATCCTTTAGGAGGGAACTTTGCTAGTTATGGTGGTTATGTGGCAGGAGTTGGTCAAACTCTGAATTTTGTTGGATCACAAGGCTTGCCTTTTGGTTCAGCCGGTTCTACTGGTTACTTCAGGTAGCCTGGTGCCTTCCAAAATCCAAGTCAATCTTTTCAAAACTTTGGGAGTTCCGCTCAGTCTGGGTGGAATCCCCAAGGTCCGCCTAGGCTTCTGTTTCTGGCAACATTGAACTTGCCAGATCTCACTAAGTTAACAAACGACCGAATCAACTACAATCCAGCCTGGCCTCTGGTCCCAACCAAACTCCCTTCGGACATTCCAAAATTCTAAGGGAAGAGTGGTGAGGACCGAGGCGACCATGTAACCACGTTCCATTTATGGTGCTCATCTAACTCCCTTATCGATGATTCGATTAGGTTGAGGCTCTTTCAATGCACCTTGACTAATAATGCAGCGAAATGGTATATAGAGTTGCTAGGGGGCAGCTTTACATCATTCGCTGACTTAGCCAATATTTTCTTAAATCATTTTCAGTTGCATGTCCATTATGATGCCGGAACCGAACTATTGGCTAGTTTTCGTCAGGATAAGGCAACTCACATTTCTGATCATATTCAAGAATGGAGACGGAGAAAGAGGCTCATTAAAGCCAACATCCCTCCAGAGTACCATCTCGAATGGTTTTTGAAGTCTTTAATACCTGAGATCTCCAAGGATGTCTCCATGTCTGGAGTCTATTCTGAGGAGCAAGCCATTTTTAGGGCCCAACAATTAGAATTGATCTACTCTCAGTCTGGGATCCTACAAAAATACTTGCAAGATGCTCCTGAGTCTAAGGTTGATATGGCTAATCTGAAGCCAGGTCCCCACGCAGATGGTATCGTTGGGTCGGTAGACATGAATGCGGTGAACTTGTTGAACCAACTGCAACAGTTGTCTTTACAAACTGCTTCTAACAACCAAGTTACATCGTCTAACCCTTCAGCTTCCCAAAATTCTTCGATTAGTGTCGTCCAATTTGATAACCCCAAAGGAATTCAAAATTCCAATGGGAAAAAGAAAGGACGAGGTAAGAAAAAGAACCAGGATGGGAAGCCTGATGCAAATAAATCCGGCAATAATGCTGGTGGTGGTAGAAATGAGTCAAAAAAGAAAGTCAAGTTTCCATGCAAGTTGTGCAAAGGAGACCATTTAACTCATCTCTGCCCCAAGATTGAAGACGCTCAACGCTTGTTAGGGAAGAAAGGAGCTTCTAGTTCTCAAGCTATGTTAACAAACCCTTTTCCCCAAGGGCAACAACTTCTTGCTGGCGCGAGTTCAAACCCTGGAACCTCCGCAGGGGGTAACCAGGAAGGGGAAAAATCATCGAATGTGTTCATGATGGGTTCTAACGTCCATGTGGCTACTCGGTCACATGATTATGGTGAAGCCGAAACTTCCAAGGACAAGACTGTTCCCGAAATTACTAACCTTCATATTGAGCGACCCCCTGTTGAGACTATACCACGGATACCGAAAGGTTCCGCTAAATGCGTGACTATTAATCTGAATGCTAAGGCTGCCCAGAATTACTCCATTGTTGAGGATCTGGCTCAGAGTCTGTGCGCCATGTCCGCTTTAGAGGTTCTACAGTCGTGTTCGGCTCAGAGAAGTGCTTTACTTTCCGCGATTGGTGCAGTCGATCCAACTAACTCTTTAGTGCTCACTTTCGACATGTTAAATGTCAAAAAGCGACTCCCTCATCATATGTCTTTTCAAATAAAGTCTACATACCGGAAAATTAACATTTTTCGTACCGTTATTGATGAAGGAGCTTCCACGTGCGTCATGTCGATGTCATGCTGGAAGGCTATTGGATCACCTTCGACTGTTCCTTCACCTACCGTCTTGACTGCGTTTGATGGTCATTCTCATACGCCGCATGGGATTATCCTGGCCTTTCCTATATGTGTTGGGGGGAAGGTCATCAATATTGAAGTAGAAGTCGTAGATGCTAACCTAGACTATAATCTCCTCTTAGGAAGGAACTGGGTATACGAAATGGATGTCGTTGTTTTGACTCTGTTTCGTGTTATTTGATTTCCTCATGAGGGGAAAATCATTAAGGTTGATCAGTTGGACTATTGTCCAGTTGATCCTCAAGAAAGCTCCGACTCTACTATTCCTTTAGTGGATAACCCTCATCTTCCTACTCAGAATTTAGGAGTAGGGATGTATTCCTCGTTGATGGGTACTTTTGAGTTTCGCTCTCCTATCGCTAGAATCAATGTTGTTTCATCTTCTAAGGAGTCTCCTCGAGAAGAGTTCTTCCGAACTCGTTATTTTTCAGACCCTTGGACCTTGCCTTCACCTACAACCACATTAGTTGAAGGACAAGTGAATGGAATGGCATTTCCTATATCTGCAGCTGAGCTTAGATATCAATCTATCGTCAACTTTGCAGACGACCATTCTGCTCCTTTTTCTGAAGAGGAGTTAGATGGCGATGTGGCCCCAGCTTGGAGCCTTGATTCTACCTCTGTTTTGGACTACTTAGATTCATTTTTACCTTCGGAAGAAGCAATCCTCGAAGCAATGATGGGTATAGATCGACCTTGGGAGGATTTACACCATCGTTCATACTTTCTTCCTCCATTGCAGGAAGTAGAATCTTGATTCTCCGAGCTCTGTACTAGTGATGTTTGTACGGTATTAAATCCTTTAGCTCCAGCACACGTTCGTGTCGAAGGTAATATGTCGGTGATTTCAAAAACAATACCTATAAACATCTCTAGGGACCCTAAAATGATCGAGAATCTCTTCATCAGAATTGAGTGTTGCCCTGAAGAAATTCAAATTTATACCGACCTATTCAAGGAATTTCGAGATGTATTTGCTTGGTCTTATGAGGAAATGCCTGGCATTGACCCATCTATAGTTCAACATGAGATCAAGACGTATGAAAACGCAAAACCAGTTCGTCAAAGACTTCGGCCGGTTAACCCTAGGAAAGCAGCAACTATCAAAGCTGAAGTTGAAAAGCTACTAAAGGCGGGTTTTATATACCCTGTTCCTCTCACTGATTGGGTTTCTAATCCAGTCCCTGTGAATAAAAAGCAAGGAATAATCCGAGTATGCATCTATTTTAGGGACCTAAACAAGGCTTGTCCGAAAGATAATTACCCCACGCTATTCATCGATCAGATTATCGACGAGTGTGCGGGTAATGAGATTTTTTCCTTCATGGCTGGCTTTTCTGGTTATAATCAAATTTCTATCCGTCCTGAAGATTAACATAAGACAACCTTCATATGTCCCTGGGGTACCTTTGCATATAGAAAGATGCCTTTTGGTCTTAAAAATGTTGGAGCCACTTTTCAGCGGGCCATGTCATATGCTTTCCATGACATCAAGCATGTCATCGAAGCGTACTTAGATGATCTCGCTTCTCGTTCTCGAAAGAGAACTGATCACCCTAGTCACCTTCAATTGGTTTTCGAACGATGTTGTTTTTATAAAATCTGGTTGAATCCCAACAAGTGCATTTTCGCGGTTACGTCCGGTCGGTTGTTAGGGTTCATCGTGTCAAATGAAGGGATTTGGGTTGATCCCTTCAAGGTTGAGGCAATAGTTCAGTTGCCTCCCCCGTCTTCGATTCGAAAACTTCAGAGTCTACAAGCGAAGGGTAATTTCTTAAGACAGTTTATAGCGAACTATGCCGAGATCACTAAAGGGTTCATGTGTTTGCTACGGAAAGGAGTTCCATTTGTATGGGATGACTTTGCGCAACGATAGTTTGATGCTTTGAAAAAGGCATTAGTCTCTGCCCCGCTTTTGAGTCCACCGGATTATGGTAGAGACTTCCTTTTATATCTCGCTGCAGCAGAATCAACCATTGGTATTTTTCTCGTTCAGGAGGACAATGCTCTCGCCGAGCATGTGATTTATTATTTGAGCAGAGGCTTAATAGGTCCTGAACTTCGCTATTCTCTGGTTGGTCTTGGCAGTTGTTCATGTTGTCCAGCGGCTCCGTCATTATATCCTACTGCGTAAAACTTTTGTCTTAGCAGCAATCAATCCATTTCAATTTGTCCTCAGTAGGCGAGTGATTGGGGGAAAATGCAATAGATGGATAGTCATCTTGCAAGAATTTGATCTCGAGTCTTGTCTGCCAAGTCTAAGAAATCCATGGTTTTCGCTGAGCTAATTTCTGAGCTGCCTTGTGGAGAGGATACTGTTTATGAGGAAAGTTTTCCCAACGAACATTTATTCCTCATCTCTTCACTCGACCCTTGGTATGGAGATATCATTGTTTATCTCTAGACTTCGACGTTTCCCTCTACGTTCTCCAAGGATGAACATCAAAAATTACGTCACCTGGCTAAGAACTATGTTATCATTGGTGATACCTTGTACTGTCGAGGGGTTGATACAATCCTTCGGCGTTGTTTAACCTTGGAGGAACTAAATTCAGTGCTAAATGATTGCCATAGTGGAGCTTGTGGTGGTCATCTATCAGGGCTTGCTACAGCCCAGCGCATCTTACGTGCCGACTATTTTTGGCCTTCACTCTTTAAAGACTGTGTGGAAGCGATTAAACATTGTCACCCTTGTCAAATATTTACTCGAAAGATGCGTTCTCATCCAGCTCCTCTTTTTCCCATTGTCACCGTCGGCCCTTTTACTAAGTGGGGTATTGCTTTTACAACTTGTAATCCGCCTTCAGCAGCGAATCACAAGTACATTATCGTGGTTGTAGACTACTTTACGAAGTGGGCCGAGGCCATGCCCACTTATAAAAACGATAGTGACACGGCAACATTGTTCCTTTTTAATCAGGTTATCTCAAGATTCGATATCCCAAGAGAGATTGTCACTGATCATGGCAGTCATTTCCATAATCAACTGATGTCTGAATTGGCTCTAAAATTGGGTTTCCGGCAGGAGCATTCGTCTCATTATTATCCTCAAGCCAATGGACAGGTCGAGGTAGTCAATAAAACTCTTAAGACGATCCTCCAATGGAAAATCGACAAAAATCGATCCAATTGGCACGTTATGTTGTATTCGGCTCTTTGGGCATACCGAACCTCCGTAAAGACTGCTACTGGTTTTACACATTTTCAGTTGGTTTACGGGATAGAATCTATCTTTCCAGTCGAATGTGAAATTCCATCTCTTAAGTTAGCTGTGGAACTCCTTCCAGAGACTTCGAGTCTCGAAGAGTGCCTCCTTCACTTGGTACATCTCAATGAGCAACGTCGAGATACCGCCACGATGAATGAGGCTCATAAGAAAAGGGTTAAAACGCAGTATGATAAATCTGTCTGTCCTCGAGTCTTTTCTGAAGGTGATCTTGTCTTGGTCTATGACCAAGATAAAGACACCTTGGGGGTAGGCAATTTTAAGCCTATGTGGTACGGTCCTTTCATTATTAAACGAGTTTTATAAAAATGGTCGTATGAGTTAATCGATTTTGAGGGAAATAAGCTGGCGGAGCCACGAAACGGGCTCTACCTAAAGAAGTTCTTTGCTTAAGTAGGAGTTAGGCAATGGCTTCTTTGTAAATTATGTATATTTGTACATATATCATCGATATTTTTTGATATCAACACTTTTTGGTCTGCTATGGCAGGTGTTGATGGATGACTTGGTCTATTTTGGGTTCGCCGATGGTGCTAGTCGGCACACTCGGAATCTCGCTTTCGCAGCTTGGGTACTCTATTATCCAACTGTTCAATTGATGGTATCAAGGGCATATGCATTGGTCCTGCTTCGAATAATATGGCTGAGTATACTGTCGTTATTAATTTACTATCTGAAGCGATTTCTCATGAGATCGACTCGTTGGTAGTTTATCTTGACTCTCAATTGATAGTGTCACAATTAAATAACATTTATCGGGTAAGGGATCCATGTTTATATCGCCAGTATTTAAGGGTGAGGTTGTTGCAAAGATCATTTGTTTATATTAATTATTTGCACATTCCAAGATCTCATAATTGGTTAGCTGATTCTATCGCTAATCAAGCATAGACTGGCACATCAATCATTCATCATAATAAAATCAACCATCAAAAAAGTCAAACTGTTATATATATATATATATATATATCATAAAGCATCTCGAGTGTACATATGTTGTCCAAAAATATACAAAATCGGGACTCAAATGCCCATAATCATGTCCAGCATATCTAATGACCTGGCTCAGGATGAGCGGCCAAGTAGGTAACTATCGCATTGGCTACACGCCGAAAAGTGCGAACCCAGTCACATGGCATTCCAACCACATGACGCTGCATATACTCAAGAAGATCTTCTATAGCAGCCATCGGTACTCGGCAGCTCAGTCTCGTCAAGTGCCGCTGGACGTTGTGCAGAGTTCTTTCCGTCTCAACGGCCGCCTCTTCGACTCCTTGGCCACGCCGTCTATGCCGTGGGAATCCATCTGTTTGTACCGGCCCAATATCTGGAACATGATCATCATATTAGTCATTTGATCCCCATCAAAAATATTTTTCAAAATGCATCATTATATTTGAAAAATAAAAAAAAACATAAAATCAAAAAAAATCTTACCAATCTCGCCCCATGCTGCATTCGGTGGTAACGCTAGATCAGGATCTCCTCGGAAATCCAGTCCAGCATAGGGGTAGTCATATACAGCGATGATCTGTTGATCCCACCAGGTGAAGAATTCATCATCGAAAGCAGTCCGTGGGACCTCCCCACCCCCCAGATGTTTCATCAGATCAGCCCACTGGCCTATACGTGGATCGCGTGGGGTGCTGATGGAAACTGCTACCCTGGGACGGAGTGCGGGACCCTTCTCAAAGAAGAAAGGGCAAAGGATAGTCCCATAGCCAAAATCCTTGATCTGTCCCCTCTTGATAGAAGTGAGCTGACTCTTCATGCTGGCCAGAAGAGGAGTACACCAGTCAAACACAGTAGTAAGACAATCAACTGCCACGCTCATGGACAGTCGTGATGCCTGATGCAGAGAGGACGATCCGTTCACTCGAGCTATGGTGAACAGGATTATCCTCAGTGATAAACTCACCACATGTGCAATAGAAATCTGGCTCCCAACCTTCTTGGGATGTCCTGGGCAATATATCTGTACGTAGTCCTCTATCGTGAGGCTACTCCGTGTCCTTCCCCGGGACTATACTACCTCTCCCCTTCGGGAAAGGCCCATGATGAAATACATATCCTCCACTTCTACCCTGAGTGGCATCTGATCGATCATAAAGGCTTCCTCATCGACATCCCAATAATCAATGAGCATCTCCAGCAGACGTACGTTTTCTTTCATATTTGGCAGTTTAAATAATTTAAGCAATCCGCATCCCCTTAGGGCATCCAAAGCTTCAGGATCATTCATAACTTCATTATCCACCGTTGCGTGCTCTCTTTCATGCCAAGTGACCGGCATCTTGAGAAAAAATGGATTCCAACCGTTAGTTTTTAGTTAAAATTGGTTCGCGGCGTATACGCGGGTCCCTATGCACACAGTTGCGTATAGGGCCCGCGTGTACGTGGGTTACATATTACCAACCCGCGTATACGCCGCGGTGAAATTTTGGGCAAAACGTTTAACGGTGAAACATCAATCAAAACTCTTAAAACCAGTCACAATCAATTGCAAGCTAAGTATAAGAGTTACCTGGAGGTTTTTGAAGAATTTGAACGGTCGAATTTGCTATACGGGAAGTTTTCTACTTTTGCTCCAAATGTTTGCTCTCCAACTCAAATGGTAATAATGGTGAGTCCAAAATCTCTTTTATACGTTTTGGAAATGCAAAATTTTTTCAAAATTTTATTTTGTTTGGCCTCATGTGACTTTTAACTTGGGAGCTTGGAATGTCGAGAATGGTTTGTTTTTCAGGACATTTTTTGACATTTTCGACAATTTCGAGACGGTTCCATGACTCCTGACCCGTCATGGCAGGTATCGTTTTTTCACTGGCATATAGGTTAGGGACACCATTTTTTCCGTTGCATTATGCATACTAGCCTCCATTTGCCAATACATATGCGATAGGGTCAACCCCATCGTGTTATGGTTCGTAAGCCATCTTCACTCCCCAATTCTTTAAATCATGACATGATGGTAGAGCCTTCCTTTACATGGGCATCGTAGTTAGCACCTCACTGACATTTGTTGCCCATGCTGCCCCGTTGAGTAGGCTCGTGAGTCCTCTGTAGTCCCTCCATGACTTATGCGTTGAAGACTCATTCCTCTTAAGCTTCTTCGCTTTGTTCTGGCCTTATACCCTAAGAGACTCCTTTGTGTTGAGTTGTACTACTGCATTGCATGTTGACCACTTGCACCTTTTTGGCCTAGAGCCAGCTTCACTTGGACTCGTGTTTAAGCCAACTTTTGACCATGACGGCTGCAAAATCAACCTTGCATATCTTTGACTTCTGCAACTCGACACACCTTGACCCGTGGAAGGAACACACCTTTGAGTGTCACTGACCAGTTTTCACCTCCCTGCATTGAGCATAGGAATGTTCCATTCCCAGGAACTAGATCATCCGTTTCATCGACACTCGTTCTTTCCACTATACCATAGCATTCTTTTATTCTTTTTCAAGCTTAACAGAAAAAGACAAAAAATTAAATATTCCAAAAAGAGCGGGAACAGAACAGTATTTCCATTTATTATTGGCAGCTAGATTCAATCGTGTCGCCCTTGAACAAAGCACTCAAAACAAAGTCTCCTCCACTTGGTTGGGATTTAGTTTGACTTAGGTACACCTTAACCTTGTTACTGAGTCAGTTCTCCCCCGATTGGTTATCTCTTCCAATCATATGGAGGGTTCGTTCGTGCCTCCTGCATGACGAACTTATACAGAGTCATCATATGCTGCCACATAGTCACATTGAGTCGTGCTTTTGTTCAAGGGAAGTTAGCCTGATTCAGCCTCTCTGCGGTGTCCCTTGACTTATTTTTCAGTCGGCCATCCCTGGTTGTCAGTGTCATGTCTATCATCACATCAGTTATATTGGTCCTTTACTCGTGCTGGTTTGAGAAGGTCTCCATTGAGTTCTTGCTGGCGGGTCTTGTCCTTTTCGATGATGACATCTTGCTCTGAGGGCAGGCCTAGAGCTGCACCCTGGCCCTATTTTCATTATTGATAGGTCACCTTATGCTCAGCATCGATCAGTATTATGGGTCTTTGACTGAGTGGTTTCCCTTGTGTTCGACATCAACTTACATTATCACACATTGGGATTCGTGCAGTACCTTGGTTTCCATTTGACCCTATTGGTGGATACCTTGCCTCTGTGTCAGCTTTCATTATTGGTTGGTTCAGAGGGTTTATGTCATGCGCTAGCCACATCTTGTGTATGTCGGAAACGTACTTCGATCGGGTTACTACATCTTTTTCGTCTGATTCCTTCCACATTATTGGCCTACGGGTTACACTCACGCTAGAATAATGAAGGATGCCTTAATGCCTTCCTTCTAGCGGATCTTTCCCTACCGACTCCGACTCATTGCTCTGGGGGAAAGATCTAGAGTCCATTTGGCAGTACCTTGGGGTTTGCAGTCATTAGTGGCAGATCCTTTGCTATCGACAGTGGGAAACCATCATTGTCTCCTGATCGATAGATTCTTACAGGTGTTCGACTCCAGCTCATTTATTCGCACTTGTTAGATTGTGCTGGGTACCTTGACGCTCATTATCATTATCGGTGAGCAGTCTCTTGTTTGTTAATGGTATACATCAATGACCGGTAATCAAACAATTTCTCACATGGTCGACTTCAGATCATTTATTCCCATGATGTAGAAATGTACCATGGTGGTCGGAGAAGACCTCAGGTTGTGTCAGCATTGATTGGTTCACTTGATAGTTGCTCCCGTTGCTACTAGTTGATACCACTCCACCTTATATGTTGCAGTCAGTCATGGCGACATTCTATATGCTGGCACCTGAGTTTGCAGTGTAGTACCATCCTTTTCCATCATGTTCAGTTGGTACCTTATGGGATCAGTCTTTGATATCAGTGATCCATTGTATCTTTCAGCATCATTGACAGTCTTATATGTGATATTCATACATGTACTTGTTCGATCATGATCAGATGATCCATTATGTATTTTCCAATCATTTATACTTGTATACTTAGTGGATCCGCTTGTACTTGATATGCGGACATGCTTTGCTTTCTCTGAGCATGGGTGTGCCCGCCTCAGACGGTGTTTCTTTCTGATCTCCTTTTGTGGCTTGGCAGGCTGAATTCTAGTGAAGTACTCCTCAGCTTTTGGCAGATTTCCTTTCCATGTACTTGCTTAATATATTTCGGCCATCATGTACCCCTTCTGACCTCATATATTAGGGGGCATCTGTTATAGCTCCAAAATCTCATTATGGTTTGTGATGCTACACCCATGGCCTAGGGCAACCCCTCCTTCCAGACCTGGTCCAAAATCTAAAAAACAATGTTTTATTCCCTGTACGCGACATTTCCCTGAGTTAAACACGTGTATACGCGGGTTCATACATACCCAACCCGCATATATGTATTAAAACATTTAAAAAAATATAAAAACTCCTTATTTTCGGGCGGAGATCGCGGGTTTTACCTGCTGATCACCTGTTAGTGCCCATGGCCTCAAC
>APFE030499002.1:0-36052 GCA_000404065.3 Pinus taeda | reverse complement strand
GAGGTGCTGGTCTTGCAAAGGTTGACAGTCAGCCCTAACCCGTTATATCTGACCTCGTCAGGGACATGCAAAGAAAAACCGAGAAAAAGCAGACCGCTCTGATACCACTGATCCGGATTTAAACAGGAACGCAATAGATTACAGACATAACCAAAATACAGAGATGCGATAACCATAAATAAAGAGATGCAGCGGAAATAACACTTCATTTCATTAATGGAAAATACCGAAATATGCTTACAACCAAAATTGGAAAAAACCAGCTAGGACGATGGTAGCTTATCTCTGAGAAGAGATGTGCGGCTACATGTCTCTGAACTGTTCCGAACTTGTGTTACAATGAGGCTCGAAGGCCTATTTATTATTGAGAAACAATGGAAAACCCTTCACATTCCAAAACCGACCTTAGAAGATGAAACGCCAAATTGTGGGCCCCGTTTTGGGTAAATTGGTACATCAATTTCCCGGGGTCATAACTTTGGCATACGATCTCCGTTTGACGCGTATGATAGCTCGTTAGAAAGATCTATCCGAGAACTACCACTTGGGGAAGGGAAACATCGGTCCATGGACCCATGTTGCCCCCAGATTTCCCAAAAAACGTCGTTTAGGGCCTCAAAACGGCTCCGGAAGTTCAGGACCCGAAAAACTGCTAAAAATAGTAAGTTGTGCTACAATTAAGGAAACTGAAAAACTAAAAGAGACAGTTGTGGGGGTCCAAATGGGATAGGTGGGTGGCCACCAACATCCACCTGGATCAAAGAGGGGTGAACTTCTTCATCAAAACACTGTGTTAAGTGCTCATGTTGATGGTTTATTGTACTTTGAATTGTTGTTGTTCAACGCTGGTCTTTTATTCTATTTTTCTCTTGAATGTCACTTAAAACTTGATCAGATTTACATGTTTCTAATCACAAACAACCTAAGGAAACATATGTACAAAAAGCAATGGACAAGAATTTGTTTATAAATATGTAATTGAAATTAGCACAACAAATCTAAAATTCAATAACAGATCAATGAGTCTAGTTAGGTCCTTGTTCAAGTTTTGCATTAGAGGCATTGTCTTCTTGTTAGTGATCATTTTTTATAATTTCATCAAGTTCTAGGTCTAGGCTTGAGTCCTAGCCCTGAAAAAAGTGGCTTAGAATTCAGAGTCGCTAGCACAGAATTGCCTAAAAAAGGTTGCAGTGGCATGGATTCCTTGATGTGGGAGTGACTGGAGAGTTTTAGTCACTTGGAGGGCTTGTCATGGGAGAAACTGGGGTCTAGCTCAACAAAAAGCAACCTAACTTAGGATTTGGGTACCTGGAGTGGTTGGTTAGTCCCTAGGGGTCCTATAGCTATTGAAAAAGGTCATTTTTTTTGGTTTGTCGATTCCACTTCCTTAACTGTACATGGGGAATTGAATCATATCATAGTAACTCTTCATCACATTTTTACCTCGATGGACTGGTTAGCTTTGGTAAATGTGGGAGGAGGGTGTATTAGAGTGGTACCAGAGTGGGTTTCATTCTTTTTGGGTGATGTCTGATTTATGTTCTCTTTGGGTGATAGTTGATACCAAAGAGTAGTATAAGAGCGAGTTTCATTCTCTTTGGGTAATGTATGGTTTCTGTTCTCTTTGGGTAATATCTGATACCACAGAGTGGTATAAGAGCTTGGTTCAACACTTGGACTGGATGGGCCGAATGTGTTTATCGTGCATGCATGTAGGATGTATATGTGTTTGTTATGTATGTTTGGTGATGGGAATTGTTGCAGTTGTGTTTTCATGTAGGAGTTGATGATGTTTTTGTTGGGATGTGTTTGTTATGAATGAATGTCAGTTGTATATGCAATTTTTATGCATGTCTTTTTCTATATGTTGTTATGCATGCATTGTCATGGTTATAGTTATGCATGTATAATAGGTCAAACATGCATTGTGAGTTCATTGGATGTAGTTTGTGTCATCATGATGTTTTTGGTTGTTATGATGCTAATGTGTTGCCTAAGATAGAGCAAGATATGCATATCATCAAATCGAAGTTGTAGAACTAGACCTCGGGGTAAGAGTAGATCGTCATAAGTTTGTATGGAGGGTATGCTGGTATGTTGGTTAGTGGTTGTTATAAGCACTAGGGTTATGTACATGTCTGTTAGTATGGTTGTTGTGGTTACATGTATGATAGATGTTAGTTAATCAATGTGATCATATGTACATGGGTCGGTTAGTCATAAAGGATAATAACTTATTGTTATGCATTGTGGTCATATGCATGATGGTTATGGTCATTGTACTTAGGATATTGATATTATCTGTATCATGATAATCTGGATTGGTCTATGTAGATGATTGTGGTTATGATACTTAGGTATGAGTTGATATAATTGTGATATTGTGTCACACTAATCTGGACTAACTTGTGTAGATGTGATAGCCTCCCCTAAGATACATTGAAGTATGAGTTTGATTATGTCATATAGTTTGGTGTTTGAGTGTTTGATTATGTCGTCTAGTTGATTTATCTAACATGGTATGTTTATAGTTTATTTGAATGTTTGATTAATTGTATGATATGAGTATGTGTCTATGAGATTGCATGAAATAATGATCTTGTTTTAAGATGGATGCACTAAAACATTATGTGATGAGACAACTGATATGTACTTGAGTATAAGTGAATCCTGGTTTTAGTATTATGATTAATGATTGTGATTTGATTGTTGATTTTGGCATGGTTGTTAGTCTTAGTGAAATATAATTAATAGACATGATGTCTTGATCTTTGGAACATATGATTCACATGTGTGAACCATTTCAAGGAACACGTGTTTGGTATTAGCGTGACAAGGTAATAGTTGATTTTCTTATATAAACAATAGCTAGGTGATGTGATAGTGCATAATAAGACTTAATTGTAGCAAGGAAAAAGATAAAAGAAAGGAATTGGGTGAGAATTCCTTTGGATGTGTTTGGAAACCGCAATTCCAAATGAATGAGTGCTTTGCAACATGAAGTCTTCTTAACCTAGATTTTGTCTGACATTATGTGTATATATGTTGTATTCCTTAACATGTATTTAACAAGTATAACAATTGGTTTTCAGTTATGGTTGGATTCGTCAAGGGAATAAAGTCCCTTGAGAGATGATATATGTATGAGTTCAGTTACAGGTCAACTTGTTGGGTACAACAAGGTAAGGTAACCGATATATTGTTATATATATTTATACATTGATAGTTACGTGTTTATGGTAGTATGATGTAGGGGTTGCATGGAAAAGGAGACTGCCATGAAATCTTAAAGAAATCTTGGGTTGAGCTTTCCCTTGGAAGCATTGGGAACCTGTTATCTCAAAATCAGACCCTGATAGGTTGCTATGATCAGGTAGACTTCAAGTAACTATTTCAAACCAACTTTAGGCTGAGGCTTAGCCTCCCCAACCTGAGAGGGCTCTCTCATAGGATTAATGATTTTTTGATTATAAGTAAGATGGTTAACTCTTGTGAAACAAATGTAAAATGTGAGTGGTTGAAATACAATTAGAAAGTATCCATTGGGCTTATGGAGTTAGATATGCTTCAGTATTGACAATAGAGTTAGCTTTGCATAGAAGTCAGGGCATTCAGAATCCAACATATGTAGAACATATCAAACACATATGGGACCAACACAGTTTACAAATGCATGTAGGAAATTAGAGCACTGTAAGTGATTTATAAGTGATCACACATTCATAACACTGTAGATAATAGGAAGAAGAAAACACAAGACATCCATAACATCAAATTCTTTATGATTCCTGAGAAGCAAGGCCAATACTGTATTACTAGAAAACAGAGTCTTTACACAAAGCACAATATAAGAGCTTTTCTCAATAATTTTCCAACCCCGTGTACATCAGCTTTTCTGCTATATATAGAGCTCTGAGATTCCTTCTCCAGCATGAGGGGAACTCGAATTCTGCTTGCTATGACACCTATTCAAACTTTAACTAATTATTAAATGCAACAAACTGCTAACTATGCATTTTAGAAACCTAAGACAATTAGGAGTCTAACTCCACATCATGCTGGTAATAGCATTAATTACAATCAAATCTCGTTCTTTGACAAGTGGTCTCCTTCAATTTAGCTGTGGTGGATGTTTGAAGCTCATTACTGGTCCTTAATGTCTTATCCCTTTACTGTTGCTGAGAAGTAGGAAACTGTCCCTGTTTTTCTGCTTTTGGTTTCCTCAAAGATATTCGAAACTAATTAACCATGTTGATCTTCTTTAATTACCCAACAATCTATTGAAGTGCCACATTCTTCATGTGCTGTAAGCCTTTCCCATATACATGTGTGATGACAAAACCTCTTCAAAGATGATTGAAAAGTCATTCACAATACTAGCGGTGATCATTTCTATAACAAAAAGTTTAAAGTTCATATAACTTCCTTCCGCTTGTTTTGCCCTGGCTGGTTGTTTGCACATTGTAAATAATATTTTTCTGAGACTTTCTTTCAAAAATTTCCCCTCGGTCCCTCAAAATTGGTCGACTGAGTTTTAATTATGCAGCTACAGCAGTTTTGTAGTGCGCTACGAAACTGCTGTGCATTAGGCATCATCTTCAGCAGTTTCATAGCACGCTACGAAACTGTCGTGTAATCACCAAAACACAGTTTCAAGTCAAAATTTGACTATCTTGGGTTTCTTTGTATTGACATGTCCTTTTCAGCTGCCCTGAAGCTATCCAAAATTGAACATGGTAAATCATCAAAATTTGGAATTTAACCTTACCTGCTGTGAGATTTTCCTTAGCTAAGGAAATCTTTCCTGCTGGCTTAGCTGTATCTTCAAATCTTCAATTTGTTTTTTCATAACTTTGATCCCAGCTCTCAGTTTCGTGTTAACCCTTCTGATGAATGCTGCTTCCTGTATTGCAGGGACTATCCAGGTATAATATTGTGCATTACAGTCGACCAGCTCGGGTATTTGAAATGTTTTGTCTTCCCACAGAGCTTGCATTTTGTTAAAATGGGCTTCCTTGATTGCATGCTTCCTAGAGGCTTTCTTCAATCTAGCAATTTCAAGATTTCCTAACCTCAACTTATTTTTCAATTCTTCAACACTATATTCCTCTTGCGGGGTAATTGCCTTCCCTCTATCTTCTTTGTGCAGCTGTGATGATGTTTCTAACGAAGTCACAGGTCTGTCATGAGTTTTTGCAATCTCCTCTGTTTCATCTGCTTCTGGCAGTATCTCCTGTATCTGTTTGAAATTCCTCTTCATGGGTCTTCTTAGCTTAAAGACAAATTGAGCAACCTGATCATCAAACTTGAGCTTTTTCAAGGCTTTGATTCTTTTAGTCTTGTCTTTACCTGATTCTATCAAATCTGCTTGAACCAGGGGAGATTCTTCAATATCAATGGCTTGCAGTAATTCATTCAAGTTTCCCTTTGAAACAGGGCTTTCCTCAGCAACCACCTTCTTGCCTTTTTCCTTAGCTAATTGATTCCTGGTCATTCTTCTCTGGACTATTTCTCCTGTAGATGATTCACGTCTACCTTCTTTGATCTGAGTTTTCTCTTTCAGGGACTGTTGGGGTGTGTCTTGGATAACCATTGGTCTGGCGGGCTCCCTTACTTGTTTCCTAGCTTTCAATTTTGTGAATATGTTGGATCTTGTTTCTGTACGATGACCAGTTGTTGGTGAAGAATTTTTCACAGCTTGGGGGCTGAGACCAGTTTCATTTTTAAAGCCAGACATAAACATGAATGTGGGCTAGTTCCTACCTACTCTCTAGAGTTCATGCAGAACGATCAACTTAACTAAGCCGTGTTGAAACAATGAGGTCTCACAGGCTTCTTTCCTTAGCTGCACCTTGTCACACATTTTGCTTAGGCTATGAAATAAGTAGAAAGGTAAATCAAGAGATATCTTTCATGTTAAATGCAGCAGAAGCTTGAAATGATATGAATACACCTTATTATATCTCCCTTCACAGGTAAGGTACCTCTATATGCAGGTAAGCAAATTGGCATATGAGTCCTTGACATAATTTCTAGGCACAGACTTGCTTAAATCTGAGTCAATGAACTCCGGCTTCAGAAATTATTTGCAGGGGGTCATATCAAATTTGAAATTTTTAAACCAACTTTCTTGTCCCCTTGGAATCTCAGTAACTGTGGATATTACCTCTGGTGAGATTTGCAATTCAAGCATCCCAACCTTTGAATTTAGTCTTGTGAAATTCAAGGCAAATTCCTTGGTGATTTGTGCATGACCTCCCTAGAGTTTCTTGAAAAAATTCCAACATCCAACCTACTTGAATGCATGCTCAACTTCTCTATTCTTCAAGATAATGTCTAAACCTTCAGGTTCGTTCCTCAAACATCTACCTGACCTGTGCTCTTTTCTTTCTGTAGATCCTTCCATGAGACTTCAGCGTAATGAAAACTTGATAGACTAGCACTGTCTCAACCTTTGATGACTGCCTCGCTTGAATACTGCCTCGCTTGACATTCAAGGAATCCAAATTTAACATTTGCTGTTTTGTTCCTCATGCAATGAATACAATTATAATTATGACTGTGAATACCTGGCTCTTCTTGAAACTTGCAATCCGAGCGTACCAAGGTACCTAACGACTCTAATGATGAAGATAAGTGGTTGGACATGATAGGCGAAGTGTATAAACTGATAGCGGATGATGCAACCATAACTGAATTTGACAGATATGACAGCTAAGAATTTTTTTTTTACGGATTGCACGAATCTCCGATTTCGTAGCGCAGCCAGTGTAAAATCTGGGTTATGCGCTAAGAAAACACCTAAACTATGTTGCGTAACACATAAGAACCTTTATAACAAGCTTGATATAGAGAATCTATGTAAGTTATGGGACCAATGGTGAATGAGAATGGACTATTGACTTTTATTTAACCATCCTACCAAGACTCCTAAGACACTAAGACTTAGATACTAAAGTAAACATGGAAAGACTAAACTCGGACTAACACCTAACCCTCACAATCAAACTGATGTGAATAATTTATAAATTGCTTCTTAAGTGATAACATAACCCATGGGGATTGAGTCATGGTGTATGTTGATAGTTTTGTGCTTTTGGTCTTTTGTGATTTTTTTTGCTTGATTTGTAGTTTTGTTTCTTTCTAGTGTATGGCGATGCCACTTTGTTTGTGGTGTCGTACTGCTATTGGTTTTTCATGGTTTTATTCTTGTTTTCTTTTGTTCTTACCTTTTTGTGTTTTGAGGGTCTTGGGAATTGGTTGGGAAAAGAGGAAATTTAGTGGAGCTCGGGGAGAGCTGAATGAAGTTTGACATGTAATGTAAGACTTGAATGAAGCTCAGTGCATGAGTAAAGGGTAGTTGTAGGAAAGAGTATGACAATGGATTGGATTAGATAGGTCCATTGGGATAAATGGATGATGGAAGGATAGTCATGAGAAAGTTAACATGAAAGGTAAAGTAAATGGGTTTGAGGCGTCATATGCCTTGGCTATGTTGGGAACTGTTTTTCTCGGGCTTGTGTATGTTGTACACAAATAAATGGAATTCTTTTAACCTTGACCTTATGATATCTGGTAATTATGTTGTGATCATGATCATGTTGATCTCTATATATGAATACATGCATGTATGAATTCCATTATCTGACAGGTTCGTCAGGCATGATGATTGTTATATGCTAATGTTTGTATGTATATATGTATGTATGTCATTATCTGATAAGATCATCAGGGATCACTCTTGTGGAGGAATGATTGCTTATATAGGTGAATGGCATGAAGGGGTTCTTGGTATTATGAGGAATCAAGTGGGAAGAGTATCCTTGACAAATCTATGAGGTCAATATCACGTGGATATGAATTGATATTATGTGATTATACTATGTATATGTTATGGGAGGTAATGTTGAGGGGTACATCAACAGAATGAAAGAAGCGTGATCTGTGGCATGCTAGGGCAAACATGGATGATGGAAAGACACTGGAAGCAAGGTTGCCTGGTAGAGACAAGGTAGTCTATGGATGTGTAGTACTACTATTGTGTATATGTTGTACATATTGTACTTATGGTGTTGTATACATGCAGTGTTGTGTACATGTTGTTTATGCAGTGTTGTGTACAGATGGTGTTGTGTGCATGTTGGATATGTGGTGTTGTGTATATATGGTGCTTTGTACATGTTGCATATGCGGTGTCGTGTACATATGGCATTGCATGCATGTTTTATATGTGGTGCTATGTACATGTGGTGTTGTGTGCATGATTGTACATGTTATACATGGGGTGTTATGTGCAGGTGGTGTTGTGTACATGTCACACATATGGTGTTGTGTACATGTCGTGCATATGGTGTTGTGTACACATTGTGCAGGTGGTGTTGTGTACATGTTGTGCAGGTGGCACTATGTACATGTGGTATTGTGTACACGTCATACACGTTATGTTGTGCACATGTGGTACCATGTTATTGTGTTACGAGGTTTGTGTAGTCGATGTATAGTGGCATGTGTATTCGTTGTGCTTTAATCTGTGTACGTATATGTATTGCGTTGTGTTGTACACTAGGTGTAAGTGTATGCGTTGTGATGTATACTGTGTGTATGTGTACGTAATTGAAGAGGAGAGAAGGCACTAGGTGCTTGTTGGGTGTGGAAATCAATCTGGCATGTGTACGGAAAGGAGAAAGGACAAAGGTAGAAGCAAAGGATCAATTAAAGGACAATATCAATATTTTATTTCATTTTTATTATGTATGTAATCTATGATTTCGATTTATGATGGTTACATGTGATCCATGCTTTTCTTTTATGATGATTGCACGCGATTCATTATTTTGATTTATTATGGTCGCGTTTTGAGCTAATATGATGTGATACATTTATACATGATTATTTGTTCAAGAGATGGTTTGGCTTGTTGTGACAAAAAGTGAACATAAGTGCAACTATACCTTATTAACGGGCCACCAATCAGGTATGATTTGGATTTATTTCAATTTGTTTTGAATCTAATGGGAATTGTGTGCATGGTACAAGAAAGCATGGAGATGCCCAGAGTGGGTGGTTGAAACCGACTACAAGAATCATCAATGTTAGTGAAAATAATTGGAACATGCAACATTATGCTGCTAAATCACTTCAGGAGAGGGGCCATTGTGGGACACTGGTACCCAATAGTGTCCATTTATTTCCATGAGCATGCTATGACCAATATGATGGTTTGAAGCAGGGATATGCCTTGGCTTTTGGACCTTTCAATGCGAGGAAACCTTACCAAGGGAGGGGTCACTCGAGGGAATGTGTAGCAAAGAAGGGGATGCCCACGAAACTTGGAAGGTGTGTGACTACATGGAAAAGGGTGACCAGATTGCCCGAGGCACTGTGTAGCAGAGAAGATAAGATTGGGGATGGATTTGTTTTTATCATTAGCATTTCCAGATGGAATCAGAGGTACACTGGGAGTGTTTCCTGGAACAAGGATTCGGTAACTGTTCACTGAGAGGACAAGTAGCACAAGATTGTAGCGTTGGACATTTGATGCAACTTTGACTTTATCAATGGATTCTGGACTTCCTAGGAAGGAGGTGAATCCCAATATTACTCTGAGGGCGGAGGTGTGAGCCTCTGGATTCCCTTGTTGCTGATGAAGTATCATATCCTTTTATTTGTTGGTTGAGAAAATGTGTATATGTGTATATTATTGTAAATATTGTATTGAGCTGAATTTATAAAGCTACATAGACAATATGATTATTTGTTGGTCGAAGAAAATGTGCATGAGTATATGTGGTTGTTATTCTAAATACCATAATGAGTTGTGTTATAAAGCTCTAATAAACAATATGTTTGTAATGTTTCAGTAGTATTCATTGCAAATACTACAACAAGATGTGTTATAAATCTCCATGGGAAGTATGTTTGTTTCAACGGTTTTCTAGTTTGTAGGTGTCATTGAACACCAAGGACGGTCTTCCCCTAAGGGGGAGGGATTTGTAATAGCTCTGGGTTAAAAATCCATGTAATAAATTTAATAAAGGAAAAATAAGACCAAGGTCATGGAACACGTATATCAAGCTGAATGTTGGGCAAAACATCCTAGCAAGTGTTCATTTGGTTTAGTATGGCTAAGGGAAATCGGCAAAGGCAATGGCAAAGGCTTTGAAAAGGCAAGAGGCATTAATTGGCATTTATTTATGAAAATAATGGAAATGAGGAGAAAAGGAAGGTGAAAGGTCACAGGTTGCATGTGAGGAGGAAAATGAAGGAAACATAATGGAAATTGAAGAAAATAGAGTCCTCATTACTAAAAATGCTTATGAGGATTAGTTCATGGCTTTTTTCAGTGTTGGACTTTTGACAATTTTTGGGTGGAGCTCGCTTTCCATTCTTTCTCATACTCTCATACACGTAGAGTATTCTTGTATCACTCCAACATTGGAGAAAAGAAGGCAAAGGGAGGACAAGAAAGCAAAGGGAAGCAAAGATCAAGCAAGGAAGAGTTGGATTAAGCAGCAACAACAAGATTACTTGTAGGTATCGAGTTGCATGTATGATTTCCTTACTAGTTTTGGCATGCATGGTACATGCATGTGTGTTCTTAGTTCTCTTGTTGTTATTGGAATGGGTTTCTCCAAGTGTGACAATGGTTTTTAGCCTTTCCTTTCCATTTACGGATAGTAATGGTGTGATGGGGTTTATCTTACATGGTTGAATTGGATTTCCGGATGTTTTGAAACTAAGTGGGGTGGTCTCAAGAAAAATCACAAGGCCTAGCAATCCCTGGATCGAAAAGGTGGGATTGCGATAAATTCTGGTTGTGTGTACCCTCATTGGGCACAGGAATCCTTGACCGGTAAATGCCAGGATATATAGTAATGCCTAGAGGGTGGAGACAGACAAATTCCTCATGGTTTAGCTGGAGATATTTGGAGGCATCCATGATTTTATAGGTCTAATGATCTTTGGACCGGTATATCGTGGGATTACGGTAAATCCTGGTAGTGTATGTTTCATGTTTGGGCATAGGAATGCCTTGGTGGGATTGCTGTAAATCTTGGTACTGTATGTTTCATGTTTGGGCCTAGGAATCCCTTGGTGGGATTGCAGTAAAGTCTGGTCGTATAGATGAAGGTTTCCGGCCTAGGAATCCTTGACCGGTATTGGTGGGATATATGGTAAAGCCTGGGGAAGCCCTTGTCGGTTTTGTTGTGAGTCCCACATTTTGCTTGGAATATGGCACTGGATGATTGGCTGAAAGAAAGATTTGGTTCATCCCAATCTATGGTCAGATGGTATGTGGAAGTCCCTGAATTGGTTGGGTGTTGCATATGTTAATAAGAGCTCTTTTCCTCTTGTGTTCCATGTGTAAATGTACTTGTTATTATGTGGTTTTAATGGTTGTGCTATTATTGTTATTTTGTTGGTTATGTGATGGTTAGAAGCATGGTTTATGACAAACTTTGGTTATGGCTCTCATCATGTTTTGATTAGTAAATGAAATTTTAATGAATGTATGACCTAATAGATGATAATGTAGCTATTGTGAGAGGGCATCAAACCTTCTTGATGGATATCAGACAAGTATGAGACCCCTATGTTCATATGTGTTTATATGACCTGTACATTACATATTTATGATGTGTTTGACGAATGGCCTGTCATGGCTAGGATGAGTCTGGTTAGGTCCTTATTTAAGTTTTGCATTAGAGGCCTTATCTTCTCATTAGTTATCATTTATGAGAATTTCATCAAGTTTTGGAAGAGGCTTGAGTCTTAGCCCTGAAAAAAGTGGTTCAGAATTCGGCGTCGTTGGCACAGAACTGCCTGAAAAAAGTTGTAGTTGCATGGGTGCCTTATTGTGGGAGTGACTAGAGAGTTTTAGTTGCTTTGAAGGCTTGTTATGGGAGCAACTGTGGGTCTAGCTCAGTAAAAATCAAGCTAACTCAAGGGTTGGGCACTTGGAGTGGCTGGTTAGTCCCTGGGGGTCCTGTAGCTCTTGAGAAAGGTTAGTTTGATTTTTGGTGTGTCGATTCCACTTCCTTAACTGTAAATGGGGAGTTGAACCATATCATAGTAACTCTTCATCACATTTTTACCCTGGTGGACTGGTTAGCTTGGGTAAATGTGGGAGGAGGGTGTTACAAAATAGGTATTATGATCTCTTGTGTATGTTTTGTAACCAAGGCACATCTTTGAAACCTTTGCAATTATGGTCAGATCGTACAGCCAGATGGGACTCCTAAACCAAACAGTGTAAGGTATAATTGGGACCTCACATGAGGAAGATCCCCTTACATTTTGGCATTATCCAGGACCGTCAACACAGGGATCATATTTGTGGACTATTTCCTGTGTTATGGATTTTTAGTGGAAAATGGCTGAGTGTTGTAATATCAAAGCTCAAGAGGACCATCACAAGTAAAAAACAGTAATGGAAAGTCTATGTCCTGGGAGCCAAGGCTAACATTAGTGATAAGTCAAGAGTGGTCTTGTGATCGACAGGAGAAACATGAATCCCCTTCCAACACCATCATTTGAAAGTAAGTTCACGGCCTGAACTATTTCAGGGTGATATTCAAACCAGTGAGAGTGCAAAGAAGTGTGGCATAATAAGCCTACGGTCCCGGCCTTAAGGCATAAGATGCCAAGGCACAAAGACATAAATGCTCAATAGAAAATTATAGAACACAAGAGCTTGTATATGAACATAATCTCTCAATTGTAAATTTTTGTTGTTTTGTGGTCTAGTCTTGGGAAAAAGGCACTAAGGCCTAAGTAGTGTATACATTTGAGGATTTGGTGCCAAATTTCTTTGCAAAAATTAGATCAGTTGCACAGTTGGACAATTGATATGTGAGTAAATATGGGATTCGATCTCATTATGAGGTGTGACGGATAAAGACTAGTAAGGAGAAATATGAATGTTGGATATTGCGTGAAGAAAAGTAAGTGAAATTGTGTAGCTCAGTAAAAGAAGGCAAGAAGGGCGAGACAACGGTTGATGAAAATTAAATATGAGATTTGAAACTTTGTAGATTATAACAGATTAGAAAAATTATAGACCGCAAGTTCCCAAGCTAGATGTGAGTTAACTCAAAGTGAAGTACTTCCTCTAATACGAGAAAATTAATTAAAGTGATTTATCGAGCCCAATGTGGATCCAATTAATTTTTTGTCCTTGAGTAGTGTGGAATTTGTCTTTGAACAAAAAGGTTCATTGTTGTGAAGGAAAGTGAGTGAGATAGGCAAAGTGCATATGCATGAGTGAGTCGTGCGTAAAGTGAGTGAATTAGAGCTCGACAGCGAGTGGAGTGCAGAAGTATAGTGCTACGAACAATGATAGGTTATGCCAAAAGAAGGGAAATCTTGGTGAGGTTGAGGAGCTATAGAGGGAAGGTGTGGTTTTGTGAGAGCGGTGATATAAGATTGAAAAGGACTTCCAGAGATCTGAGTCTGAAAATCCTATGAAAATATAGATATGACTAGCTGAAGCAGGTGGGTGCTTACGTAGATCTGAGGTCAGTACCTCTAAACAAGTCGGTGCTTACTAATATGAGGGGGTTGGGGCCTCATGTGAGTTACTGCTCACATATAATTCATGTAATCATAGTTAGTGCTTACACTTTACATCATAATACAAACAAAGATTTGTGGTTTTTCTCCTCGAAGGGTTTCCACATTAAATCATTGTGTACATATGTGATGTGAATCCTTTATTGTTGTGTGTACCTTGCGTATATTTGAATGATTGGTTAAATAATTTTAAATTGTATAATTATTGATCCACCACCCCCCACTATTAGTAATTCTTGATTCCCAACAATTAGAACCAGAGTGGGTTTCTTCAAGAACAATTTAACAATTGGAAGGTAGATCTGCGGGGAATCATGGTAAATCGGGAAAATTAGGATGTATACTCAAGCATAATACCAGTCTTTGATGGATTTAATTATGTATTCAGATGAGTTAGAATGGAAGCATACATTATGTCTCTTGGTGTGGATGTATGGGATTCAATAGAATTTGGATACACAATTCAACGATTCCATTGCGCGGATCCCCCCATAGTGGATTTTTGGGGCTTATAAACCGGATTTTGGGTCAATGTAATGTAAAGACCCCACAAAATGTGGGCGCACAGTGCGAAATTCTAGGGTTGTCCACCCTAAAATATTGTAATTTAATATAGAGTGAGTCGGCCTACCCATGGTTCGCGGACCATGGAAATGTATAAATAGAGAGAGGCTATAAGTGTAGAAGTCAGTTTTTTGGTAAGTCTTGATTTGAAGTGTTATGGGTTTGTGAATGTAATATTCGCTCAGAGTCTGTAAGTCTGAGTCTTGGGTGGTGTTAGCGTTCGAATCTGCCTCAAGCTGAGGAAGGAAAAACTCAAGGCACCATCAAACCAAGCTCAGCCTCGTAGCTAGCCCTACGAGGACAGGAGAGGGCTCTCTCCAGTCAATCTCGATAAAATGAGCAATAGGGTGTGAGATGACTTAAAAGGGGAACTGATTTTAGGCTAGTAAATAGATATGAAATGAGGTTTTTAATAAATTATTGGGTTTTCTGGGCTGCATGGGGCAAAGACAGCAAGAGCAGATAATTAATCAAGGGCACAGATTATTCCATAAGGCAAGGTAGGAGTGAAGTTTAACAATTAACTTTGAAATAATATGGGATGGAAAGACTATTTAAAGAGCTGAAAAGGGCATTAATCAATGAGTCCTTTACAGACAGAAGACAATTACACAAATACTGAAATGCTCTTTCGAGGCAGAGCAAATAAATTGGGTTCTACCTCCCACACTGTAAAGCATTCAGCTGGAACTGATAATGAATGGAACTATGAAACATTACAAAGACATATGAAACAGAAGAAAAACATATGCTAAACTTTCACACCATAAGAATCTTACAAATCAGAGCTGCACCATTTAATTATTTTCTCTGTCATTCAACTGTACAATAAAACTCTGTGTTTCTCCTCCACCAGCTTTCAGAACTCTCCCACCCCTTTACAAATCATTTGCAATACAATAAATAAACTTTCATGTTTGAAAACAGATCGATCCAAAATGAGGAGTTGTTTCAACTGAAGTTAAAAATCGAAAAGAGAACAACCTTCTCCTTGAAATTCTCTAATGACTAACTCAAAGACTAAAAACTGGAGCGCAGACCCATTTGTATTACTAACTGAAGTCATAAATAGACTGCCTAATCCTATTCTTCTGCTGTAGTGGGTAGTCTTCGTTTATTTTGGCGTGCTTTCACTTGGCATTTACATTTGGTTTTTGAATAAAAATTTACTTTTTAACAAAATGCCTTTTAAATTCTGCTTTTGATTACAAAAATAAACAATCCAGCTGGCAATTTTTCTTTCAATTTCCCCTTATGAAGACGCTCTGCATTCACCTTAAGATCTCCAGCGCAATTCACTTCTTCTCCTTGGATCTCTAGAAAAAGATGAATAGATCCATCAGTTTTACCATCCATATTTTCATTCTTATCATCAGACCCACGTGTTACATATCTCTCATCCTGATAAGAGAGATATGGTCGCACAGCATTAGACATATGTCTACTAGATTGGGGTTTTGGATCATGATTGTGATCACCTTTGTAAACAATTTCAGTCACCTGCCCATCATGCGATCGTTCAACCTTTTCTTTACAGGACATTTATTATAAATGCATTTATAATAGCTGCGAGGGTACTTACTACCCTTAACCTGCTTCTGCCCATACTTGCGCCAATTAAAGCCATCATCAAAAGGTCTTTCTGCAACAGGATAAACTGGTGGTAAAGATCTCTGATTGGATTCAGTAGATTGTGAAACCATTTCAGGACACCGAGTTGTTTTATTACTTTCTGGTTGTGTTGGCATCTTCTGTTGACGAGAAACTCCATAAGTATTGCCATCAGCTCCTGCATTTGACTGATAATACAGCTCTACTAATTCACGAGTATATGCATGGTTCAATTTATTTTGTGAAGCACATGGGAATGGCAACATCACATCGATCACTCCACGGCTTTACCTCGTCGAAGTACTTCGCTCTCGTATAAGTTTTCAAATACTCCCTTAAGCTTCATTGTTGAACTTTAATTTCCCTCAAAAGATTTAACTTCACATAATCAAATCCTTCCTCATCGAGCAAGTAACCTCTTGAATCTGATACTGTAACTGGCACGGCTCTGGGTGAATGAGAGAAATTTTTCGGGCTCTGAGACTATGTGCCTAGCGTGTTTACCCAACGCGTAGCACACGGCATACGCGTAGCGCACTTGATTTTTAACATGGGCTGTGTGCGTTATATGCGTAGCGCCCCTTATATGGGTAGCGTGCCTCCTATATGGGTAGCGTGCACCCTCAAAGCCTGTCAAAAACTCTGCAAACACGTCTTCAGCCCTCCACTTCACAAATTCGACTTCTGCCTTGAGAATTGGTGGAATTGGATGATTTTCCATGATTTATATGTGAAGAAAATATCTCATCAAATCAGATTTGATTTTAAATTACTCCATGACCCACTTTCATAATGTTTGGCATTTTGACATTTGATCATTTAATACAATGCTTTTCTTTGGCTTTACCATGCTTTTCTAAATTTTGGACTAATGATACTTTGTTGTCTTTTGCAGGGATTGGAGCTGCTGAAGCTGAAACAAGGCTGCCATTGAGGAGCTGTAGAGTTTTGGAACACTTTTGACAAATTACATATTCTGAAAAAACACATTAGATGATATCTTCTTCAAAACAGGGTTTTGAAGAAGAAACACTCTCAAGCCTTATTGACTATGAAACTTAGCAATGGAAACTGAACCTTTCATGCGGATAAGTCAACAAAACCCTAGACTTAAAAACTCTTAAAGACTTTTTGCCATCCATGACTATAAATGATGAGAAATGAACCTTGGTGAATTTGACTGCAGCGCGCTGATAAGATGGAGTCTAACAGGTGGTAATAGTAGAAGGAGGCTCTGCAGCTGTGTGCGCAGAGGCTTGGTAGAGTCCGTAGCTGGGTGCACGGACCCCTGCAACTGAGTGCACAGGGCAGAGTTGGGATTGTAACGGGACAAAATTTAATAAAAGCTAAGTTGATTCAGAAATATTGTGCATCTATTCGTAGATCTACATGTTTATGCTTCTGTTATATGTTTATGCATCTCTTTACAGTTTATGGTTGCGCGCACTGGTTATAAATGTTGAATGACTGATAAAGATTACTGGGCCCACAAAATTAAGTCAGATCTATAATAATAACACAGTAAGGTTAGAGGACCTAGATAGCACCCCTTCACGCTCTGTACAGAGCTATGCGAAGGTAAAACAGCTACGTGAAGTTGCACTAGTGCACAGGATCGGTTCATGACCTTTCCAGATCTCATCAAGGCATCGCTAGGGTGCGGAAACCTGGTTCCAGCACCCTCCAATACTACCTTGGGTGAGACCTCAATCTGGGCTCCATGAACTGTTACCAAAAGGGCTGGTAGTTTCGGGATTTGTTTGGCTAAAACACTTCTGAACCTGGGTCAAGCCCCTATAAGCCAACAAATGGTTCCGTTGCTGGGACTGGGATTTGCCTAAGGGATGTCTGATGTCGGAACACTGGAACCCTACGAAGAAATAAATTGAAGATTGGTTGGATCAGAAGCTTCATGAGTTCGTGACACAGGAAAACAGAACTCTGCAGATATCTGATAAGAGGTGGTTGGATCGCTACGTATATATGGAAATCCAAGAGATCTTGTTCGCGTCCTTCTCTTTAGAACTATATGATTGGATCACAAGGTTAGATGACAACCAGGGAAGGTATAAGCTCGATCAACCCATAGTGTGGACTCCAGAATTAGCCTGCAGACTAGAGGCATCAGAAGATAAGATCGCGTGGGCCGTGGACCATTGGCTTGACCGGATAATAGGAGGATTTATCATTGAGTTTGTGATAGATACAATTGTGAGCTATAGTGAAGCAGAATGACGCTATCTCAAGGGACCGCGAGGTAGGTACATCAAATCCATAAATACCTGGATTAAGATGATGTTATGTAAAAAGCAGGTTATGCGAATACATTAATGATTGGAATGACACAGAGCGAAAAGAATTGGAAAGGGATCGAAGGGTTAGAAAACAGTGCTTTAATTTCACCTCCATGAGTGAGCGAGGAAGAGTGCACTCGGGTTTCTCCAAGAAGTGTGGTCAGTTTGATAAGGCAGCGCATTCCCCAGTTATCACCTCCACTTACACCTTCACCCGCTTCACCTACTTCACCTGCATCTTCACCCACCCACCTCCACGGGCCCCACAGTTCAGCATGGCGAGTGCGATCAAGCTACTCGTATTCAGAGGAGTAGGGAATGAGGATCCGAACCAGTTCTGGTTTGTGGTAAGAGCAGTGTGGGAAGCACAAGGGGTCACAGAAGACAACATTAAGAAGGCCACATTGGTAAGCGCGCTGCAAGATTGCACGCTGACATGGTATGTCAAGCACCCGTATGACCACCCAAATGCAGGAATAGCGGAGATCCAGAATGTGCTGAATAGAGAATTCAGCCTGCTGAAATCAGAGACACAGTCAATCATCGAATTTAAAGAGATCGCAATGCTTCCAGGCAAGACCCCCTGGGATCTGGATCAGAGACTGAAGAGTACGATCCGCGAAGCTAATATGACACTAATGGATGCGCAACACCGCGCATGGTTTGTGGCGTCTTTGACACCACACCTGAGGACGATGCTGTCACAGCAGAAGCTTTCGACCCAGGCAGAAGTATTGGAAATGGCAATGAGACTGCATGAGACACTAATACAGGATTTAGGATTGGGAGTCCAACAGATCCACATGCAACTACGGAACTTATGCTTGGAGATGCAGAGTTTGAAGCAAGATAGGGCACCCCAGTCGGAGGCGCGCGAAGAAGTGTGGTGCATAAAATGTAAATGCTAGGGCCACAATAAGGATCAATATCCTGTATTCGCGAACTACTTGGTAGGAGGGGGACCAATGCCATTGAAACCAGAGGCACAGGTAGGGTCAAGTGCGACACTCGCACTCTAGTGGGCGATCTGTCAGGTGGGAGGAAAGCACATGATGGACAACTATCACTTGTTGCAGAAGTATACATAGACTCCCCAGCAGCTGTTTTGCAATTTTTGTAGATCGGTGGGCCACGACGAGTGTACTTATCGCAGCTACGAGTTAATGATAGAGCAGACCCCAACATATAGAATGTAGACGGAAATGCGAGGCCTTGACCCAGCTGCGGGGATGGCACGCGCTGGATTTCAAGGGCGAGGTTGAGGACGAGGAGGAATGGGGCTAGGGAGGGGCCTAGGATAGCTAATATGTTACAATTGCAGAGGACCAGGGCACTACACTCGCGATTGTACCAACCCAATGAGAAAATCTTGTTCGTACTGTGAGCAATTTGATCATGAAATGATAGATTGTCCTACGCTAATTATGAGCAGTTTGATCATGAAATGATAGATTGTCCTACGCTGATTGTGAGCAGTTTGATCATGAAATGATAGATTTTCCTACGCTGATTGCACAGATGCATGAGAAAGGGGTACTACAGCCTACTTCGACTCAGAATATCCAAATGATGAGGTTCGAACCACGCGACAAAGACCCCAACGTGAACATGATACTCAAAAGTGGCACGACCACAGGGGAAGACAAGGGGAAGCAGCTCGAGGAAGATACATGGGTTCACAAGGCTCCTACAAAGGAACCTGAGTTTGACTTGGAACGCACAAAGGAGACGTTTATGGAAGCTAAGAAGAGCTTCGCGGAGGCCTCTACTTCAGGTAGTAAGGATAAACCAGAGATAGGAATGGATCCTTCTATGCTAACTACCTTTTCGAGACATGCATGAAATTGCTGTGCGATAATAAGGCAATTAAAGGACTACAAGAGCTGATAACTAGGTGCGCAGGGTCAGGTGAACTGTGTGTAGTCCGAAAACTAGGAAAGCATACATTGCGCACTGGGAGGGAGATGAGATTAACGATGCAGATAGGGGAATATGAAATGGATTAGGTAATCCTAGACTTGGGTTCGGATGTGAATTTGTTACCAAAGTAGACATGGGAACGCATGGGCAGGCCCTCATTACAGTGGTCCCCTATTCAATTACGGATGACGAACCAACAAAAGATCTTTCCCATGGGAAGGTTGCAAGGGGTAACAGTGGACATAGAAGGTGCAAGCACGCAGACGAAATTTGAGGTGATAGAGATTGTGGATGACAACAAACCTTACCCCGCGTTGCTAGGAATAGACTGGGCCATTGATATGAATGGAGTCATCAACCTGAAGAAGCGGAAGATGATATTTGAGAAGAAGTCTCTACGCGTAGTAGTTCCGCTATATCCAGCCGAAGGAGCATTCTACACTGAACCTATGTGCAATGATGATAGAAACGATGAGCTGGATTGCATTTACTAGATAACAGCGCAAGACCAGGATCGGGTGAACCCGACTGCAAATGGGAGAATCTCATGGGAGCGCGACAGTTCCTGTACTTCAGATTCAGATGAAGAAATAGAACGCTGGTAGAACCAGTTGCATGAAGTAACAACGCTGAATTGCAACGTGATGATTAGATCATTGCGGTGTGTGATGACCGAAGCAAGGGAATTGCCAACATATGATGGGGAGATATGCATGGATGAATTCTTAGACAAATTCAAAAGCGCAGTGCCAGAACAGTCGTGGTACGGTACGATGGACGAGGTGTTGCGCGCGAGACCCGCACGATGGTGGAATACACACCAGAAGAATATTGGGAGCTAGCGCAAATGCAGAAGAAAAATGCGCTTACGATTTGGAAGTCCCCAGCGTCAAACGTGAGTCGGGCAGCCAGGGAAAAGTAGTTTGCACGCCCACCTGTTTCGATGGGTGCAGATGTGTGATGTGCAAGCACATCCCATGCTAAGAATAAAAAATTAGAACCCGATGCACCAATAGGAAAAGTGACGCACAACACAAATACCCCACCTCAGAGCATTTACAAAGCTACGCGGAATCATGAATATATTTTACCAGGTGGGACGAACGGATTGGAGCCTGCGCGTACCAGCAGTTCGATGGGCTTATAGGACCATAAGCAAAAACCGGAGCGTGGAAATGACCCCAACAGTGAGAAGAAGAGAGGAAACAAGGAGGACAGAGAAGAATCCCCAGACCACAACTTCCGTAGTTGGGACAGGATGCGAGGACTTGGGTAAAGGAATTAGGCAGTTTCAAGAAGCCATTTAACGATGGACCTTGAAACTTCACGAACTCAATGAAGAGTGGGCACAACTGAGGAAGAAAAGTGTGACATTGGACGAAGAAATCAGGAAACTGGAAATCGAAGTCGCACAAGCGGGCCACGAGAAATTAAGCATGATGGGACCCAGTCTAGCCAGCCCTTCTACTGCATTAGAAAGAGTTGCGACCCTGTTATCATGGTTGCGACCACACCTTACTAAATAGGGGAGCATACCATACAAAGAAGAACGCGATGCACTACCAGACACAAGGGTATTTGAAGGGTGCTTGCAGCCCGAGCTAGCAGGGAAATTGAAGCCTCGCACCGGGGGTGCGACCACCTGACTATCTGTAGGAAGCACAGTCTTAGTGCTCCAAGCAGTTGAAAGAAGGTGCAGGACTATAAACAAGTTTGCAGGAAAGCTGTGTAGAAAGGAGGTTCCGTGCAGGGCCAGTATATCGTAGGGATCACAGTCGCGCATAAGGGGCTGTGCTACTGCGCGGGTAGGCTAGAAGGTGATCGTTGATGTCACTGTTCATGATAAGAGGTCTAATTTAAGGCAGAAAGGAGTGGGTGACAGGCCATTAAGATAGGAATTAAGAGCTATATTTGGGATGATCTGCCACTGAGAAGGTATTAATCACTCAGAAGTGGAGGGAATGGGTGAATTCAAATTAAAACGTTACTATAAAATCCCTTGGGGTAGCCTTGAGGCAACACTTGGTTGTTTGAGATTTGAGCCAGTACAAAGCATTAACACCAAGCTACCTTGCCACTCGTGAGTACGCGACCGAATGAATCCAGTATAGAAACAATGACGGCTACAAGAACCAGAGTGCGATTCGCGGAAGTAACCCCAGAGCCCCGTGTGACCAAAGAGGAGCCTAGAGAGGCTACAATTGCACCAGAGGTTCCCAATTCCCCACGCACACTACGACCAAAGAAAAACAAGCAGCCAATGGGGCTAGTCCGGGTATCGCCACGGAACCCACGAGTTAGTAAATTTTCAATGACAGAGAAGGGAAAATCTGTCACTGTTGAAACAAAGGAGGAGGAGGAAGATTTGCAAGCCCTGATCGCCCAAATTGAGGCATAGGATGATGAGGCGGAGAATGTTTCCCAAATACCTTCAGCGATAAAGTTACCCCCCTACATCCCCCGTGGAAAGGGACAGCCAAGATACCAAAGGACCTGGAGGCCACAAAGAGTGTGCTCCAGACCCTGCTTCTTTCGGATGAAATAAGATTTGACGGTCCGCCGCTGGGATGGGTGCCTAAAATAAATTTCGAAGACTGGGACCTCATGGATAGCGAGAAGTTCCCACAGCTGGCCGCGGAGCAATTATTGCAGCAGAAATGGTTACGCGGTGTGGAGAAGGCTGGGTTACTACATCTGCGGTGGATACCCCACTACCACCACGCGCCCATCACAATTTTTGTCATCCAACAGCTACTGTGTCTAGTACATGATGGATATCTCTGGCTAGAGGAGTCGATTACCATCACGACTGACTTAATTCACTGGATTTCTCGGCTGCCCATCAAAGGAAACAATCCCACAGCCATAGCAGGAAAGAGCGGCGACTTGGCCCTTGCAGAAGCCATGAAGGCCAAATATAAGCTGGAGAAGAGGAAGCAAAGATATGTAATAGCAAGCATCAAGGAAAAAGGGGTGTGCATCGCCACCCAAATGTTGTCCAGAAATCTCATGAGGAAATGTTGCGCAGATGAGGTGCCAACATCTGTGATTGCGTTGGCAGAGCAATGTGCAGAGGGGGTCCAGTTCAACTGGGTGTAGTTTCTTTGTGATGAATTTTTGACAAATTGTAGGGAGGCCCAGGAGCAGGGCAAGGCCTTACACTACACATGGTTTCTCTTATCCATCCTGTTGGTTGCATGGGAGCTGCCGGGGGATAGTCAGTTTCCCACCATTGAGAAGAACCTACCCGAAGCCGCAAGGTACACATTACTCTGGGCGACAAAAGACGCGACAAGGGTTTGCGAGATTAAGGTGTTTTGGGTGTTCATGGAGGTGAGCATACGAACATGGATCAACCATAGGCCGTAATTGTCCCTAACAGTATACAACAGTTTGCAAAGCGCGACCAAATTCAAGGCAAATATGCATAACCTGTATATCCGGGCGCGTAAGGATCTAGCCCGGGCATGGGTAAAGTTGTCATTCATTGCAACATATGATGCAATCTTCGATGTGATGACATCATGGTCTCTAGAGTGGCGCGCCCCAGAATTTGTGGAACTGGGAAAGATCGCGGCACAACAGCAAAAGAGGGAGACCAAGTTGCACATCACGAAGCTGGCGGAGAGAAAATGCAAGGAATAGGAAGCGGCTACGCAGCGGAAGGCGGCTGAGGCAACAAAAAGAGAGCAAATGACACAAACCACAACCGTAACCACAGAAGAGACCAAGAGAGGTCAGGTAATGTCCATGGAGTGGGACATACAGGGGGAGGTTGAGACATAGGAACGCTCAGACCTTACAACAAAATCGACCCAACTCAAGAGACTGTGCATCCAGGAGAAGCCAACTGCACGTAAAAAGACAAAGACAACAAAGACTGTGGAGGGCGACCTTGTTGACAGTAGCGAACCAATTCGTGATGTCACTAAGGATGCTCTGGAAGAGTTGATGACAGAGCATACCACTGTGTTGGGGACGCTCAGAGCGTAGTTGTAGGCATTACAAGTGCGACCCCTAGGAGTGATGACACTGCACCTTGCAGAAGGTGCAGCTGAAGTTGAGGAGATGTTGCGCACCCGCACAACGAACACTTGGGTGTCACCAGAAGGTGCCATCTTAGCAAAAGCCGAAGGTGACATGAGGGGCTGGGGGTTGAATTTGGCCACCCTTCCGAGAGAAACCCTATACTAGCTACAGGATGGGGTAACTTCTGAGCTTCATACCAGGGAGGGCCGTGCTCTCCAAATCTTGAGCGAGCACAAGGTAAATTTAGAACAGCTCAGCCTGTAGCGCGACAAGCTGGTTGTTCAAAACCAGGGATTAGAATAGGTAGTGGAGGAGGCATGTAGCAGCATTTCAGAGTTGGCCATGCTGGCGACACTCCCCACCACAAAAAATATTCACCAACTGGAAGCTGGAGTTCATAGGACCCAGGCGGAGGCCGCAAAGGTTCAGTTGTAGTTGAACTTGCAGATCGCGGAGCTGCAACTGAAGGCGCAACCCTCTACACCCCAGAAAGTCAGAGAGTAACACCAACGTGCCATTCGATCGGGGTTGAAAGAGATAGAGAACGTTGTACAGGACTGCACGAGATTGTTGGACCAGTCCCTCTTCACCTTCACTTCACTGCAGGAGGACCCAATGCTGCAGCAGTTAGAGACAGAAGTGTGGGAATTGCAGCAGGCCTATGAAAATGTCTGTGGGACTGTGTAGATGGTCGCGCTTACTCAACGATTGGCCAAGATGAGGGAGGCCCAGGCTTTGAAAAAACAGGTGGACACCGCCCGCTAGAAAGAAGTAGGGCTTAAAGCACGCATCCAACCTTGGCTCAAGGAAGTGTTCAGGGTCACCACCACGATCGAGGGGAAGCTGGCCTAGATGTAGTTAACATATGCACAAAGGAAAGAGGGTGCCTCTGACAGCGATGCATCAGAGAGTCACACACAAGTGATATAGTAGACAACGGAGGAATGTGTGGCAGACGTTTGCGAAGCACAAAAGTTGCTGGATGGACTTTGAGCAAAGATTGCCGCACCATCCAAGTGACTCGGGACGAGTCACGATGATTGTGTTGGGGACCTGTTGGGTAGCAGATCCTCTCATAGCAGATTTTTGGGGCTTGTAGCCTGGATTTTGGGTCAATGTAATGTAAAGACCCCGCAAAATGCGGGTACAGAGCGCGAGAGTCTAGGGTTGTCCACCCTAAAATATTGTAATTTAATATAGAGTGAGTTAGCCTACCCATGGTCCGCGGACCATGGGAATGTATAAATAGAGTGAGGCTCTAAGTGTAGAAGTCAGTTTTTTGGTAAGTCTTGATCTGAAGTCTTATGGGTTTATGAATGCGATATTCGCTCAGAGTATGTAAGTTCAAGTCTTGGGTGGTAACAATAGAAGGAGGCTCTGCAGTTGTGTGCGTAGAGGCTTGGTAGAGTCCACAACTGTGTGTGTAGACCCCTGCAGCTTAGTGCACAGGGCAGATTTGGGATTGTAACGGGACATAAGTTAATAAAAGCTAAGTTGATTATGAAATATTGTGCATCTATTCACAGATCTGCATGTTTATGCTTCTGTTATATGTTAATGCATCTCTTTATAGTTTATTGTTGCACGCACTGGTTATAAATGTTGAATGATTGATAAAGATTATTGGGCCCACAAAATTAAGTCAGATCTATAATAATAACACATTAAGGTTAGAGGATCTAGATAGCACCCCTTCGCACTCTGTAGAGCTACGTGAAGGTCAGACAACTGCACGGAGGTGCACTAGTGCACAGGATCAGTTCGCGACCTTTCCAGATCTCATCAGGACATCCCTAGGGTGCAGAAACCTAGTTCCAACACCCTTCCGTACTACCTCGGGTGAGACCTCAGTCCATGCTCCGCGGACTGTTGCCTAAAGGGCTTGTAGTTTCGGGATTTGTTTGGCTAAAACACTTATGAACTTGGGTCAGGCCCCTATAAGCTAACAGACTCCACTAATAGATCCTTATGAGAGAAGATCTTATAAAAATAATGCAAAGGCCAAGAATGTGATTGCGGTTGGTCTTAACCAATCCGAGATGGTAAAGGTGATGCACTAAAAATCAAGTAAAGAAACTTGGGATAAACTCATAAAATGCCATGATGGA
Source organism: Pinus taeda (assembly GCA_000404065.3). Taxonomy (NCBI): domain Eukaryota; kingdom Viridiplantae; phylum Streptophyta; class Pinopsida; order Pinales; family Pinaceae; genus Pinus; species Pinus taeda. The sequence continues at coordinate 9,954 of APFE030499002.1, read as the reverse complement.
GATAAAAAGGTAAAGTCGGCCAAACTCCAACATATAGAATGAAATTTGTAAGCCTAAAAATGAACAAGGATGAATCCATTATTGAGTACTTCCTTAGAGCTGATGAGGTTGTGAATATAATTAGAGGCCTTAATGAGGATATTAAAGAAAATGTAGTTGTCCAAAAGGTATTAAGATCTATTCCATTGATATTTAATACTAAGATATCAATAATAGAAGAAATGTCATATTTGAAAAGCCTCACTATGGATTAACTCCATAGAACTTGTACTGCCTATGAGATGCGAATTAGAGGAGAAATATTAGAATCAAAGGAAGTAGTGTTCAAATTATTGAATAAGAAGAAGCCCAAGGAAAACAAAAACATCAAGATTTCTCTAGTTGTGGCTCAGATAAGGAGATGGCTCATTTTGTAAGAAAATTGAAGAGGGGCTCAAGAAAGTATAAGGTAAGCTACTTTTTGGGTGTTTTTACTGTGGTAGAGTAGGACACTTTGTCTCAAAATTCCCATATACTAAATCTGAGAAACAAGAAAAGGAGAAAGAGGAAAGAGGTAGAGACATTATAGACCACAATGTCATAGGTTGGATGTGAGTTAACTCAAGGATGAAGTACTTCCTCAAACAATAGAAACTAATTAAAGTGAATTTTTGAGCCCAATGTGGATCAAATGAATTTTTTATCCTTGAGCAATGTGAAATTTGTCTTTAAACAAAAAGTTCATTCTTGTGAAGGAGAGTGAGTGAAACAGGAAGAGTGAATATGTAGGATTGAGTTGTGCACAAAGTGAGTGCATTAGAGCTTGATAGCGAGTATAGTGCAGAAGTATAGTGCTACGAACAATGATAGCTTTTGCTTACAGAAGAAGGGAAATTCTGTTGAGGTTGAGGAGATATAGAGGGAAGGTGTGGTTGTGTGAGAGAAGTGATATCAAATTGAAATCAAATTGAAAAGGACTACCAGAGATCTTAGTCTAAAAATTCTATGAAAATATAGATATGACTAGCTGAAGCAGGTGGGTGCCTACATTGATCTGAGGTATGTAGTCAGTTCTTATTGATATGAGGGGGTTGGGGCCTCCTGTGAGTTCATTCTCACATAGAATTGATGTAATCATAGTTAGTTCTTACAATTTACATCATAATACAAACAAAGATTTGTGGTTTTTCTCCCAGAAGGGTTTCCACGGTAAATCATTGTGTACATATGTGATGTGAATCCTTTGTTGTTGTGTGTATCTTGCATATTTTTGAATGATTGGTTAAATAATTTTAAACTTGTTTACTTATTGATTCAACCCCAACCCACCCCACCCCACCCATTATCAGCAATTCTTGATTCCCAACAATTGGAACCAGATTGGGTTCCTTTAAGAACAATTTAATAATTGGAAGGTAGATTTGCAGGGAATCATGGAAAATCAGGCAAATCAGGATATATACTCAAGCACAATATCAGTCTTTTATGGAGTCAATTATGTATTCTAAAGAGTTAGAATGGAAGCATACATCATGCCTCTTGGCGTGGATGTATGGGCTTCAATAGAATTTGGATACATAATTCCAACAACTCCACCGATAGATCCTTATGAGAGAAGAGCTTGTAAAAATAATGAAAATCCCAAGAATGTGATTGTGGTTGGCCTTAACCAATCCGAGATGGTATAGGCGATGCACTAAAAATCAAGTAAAGAAGCTTGGGACAAACTCAGAAAATGATATGAAGGAGATAACAAGGTAAAGTGGGCCAAACTCCAACATATAGAATGAAATTTGAAAGCCTAAAAATGAACAAGGATGAATCCATTATTGAGTACTTCCTTAGAGTTGATGAGGTTGTGAATATAATTAGAGGCCTTAACAAGGATATTAAAGAATATGTAGTTGTCCAAAAGGTATTAAGGCCTCTTCCATTGAGATTTAATGTTAAGATCTCAACAATAGAAGAAATGTCATGTTTGAAAAGCCTCACTATGGATTTGCTCCATGGAAATCGTACTGCCTATGAGATGTGGATTAGAGGAGAAATATTAGAATCAAAGGAATTATTGTTCAAATTCTTGAAAAAGAAGAAGCCCAAGGAAAACAAAAAACATCAAGATTGGTCTAGTTGTGACTCAAATAAGGAGATGGCTCATTTTGTAAGAAAATCAAAGAGGTATTCAAGCAAGTATAAACGTAAGCTACATTTTAAATTCTTTTACTGTGGTAGAGTAGGACACTTTGCCTCAAAATTCCCATATACTAAATCTGAGAAGCAAGAAAAGGAGAAAGAGAAAAGAGATAGAGACATCAATCAAAAATATCAAAAGAGGAAAACTTAGAGAAAAATAGTTTCTACTCTAAAGAAGACAACGATACATCTAAAGCCAACAATGAAGTGTCCTCGAAAGGATAAAAAAATGAATGCACGTTTATGGCATTTGAATATACGTCAAAATTTGAAGACAAATAAGATTTTGAGGAAGGGGTAGTGGACCTCAAAGCTTAACTAGTCAGTGCATTGGAGGAGCTGAAGAAGACAAGGAAAAAGAAAAAGCTACTGAAGGAGCAACTTCTGAGAGCAGAAGAAGGTATGTATAATTATGATAATGAAGAATTTAAACTTTAGAAAGTTAAATTGGAGGAAGCTATTAAACTTAGAGATATTCTAGTGACATAATTAAAGGACAAACAAAAGAGCCATGATAGACTAGAAGTTTAAAATGAGGCTATGAAGTTAGAAATGCCAAAGAAGCTAGGACATATTAGCATATATGCATTTGATGAAAACAACATATCTCTAAAGACTCATCTTGAAGAAAAAATGAGCTCCTTAAGAATTAGGTAGCAAAATGGGAAAGAAACCGCCAAGAGTTAGAGGTAGAAGTGATATATTTGAGAATGGAGTTGGTGAAATCCAAGGCCAAAATAGATTTAAACGTTATATTTACTAAAGGTTTAGAAGTCTTGGATGACAATCTCATCTCCCAAAGACCATTAGTAAGTAAATTTGGTCTGGGATTTAACAAACCTCAGTTGACCTCCAAAGGAGAATCAAGCACCAGGTCCACAAGAAAGGAAGAGCATCATAGCTATATGGAAAGGAAGAGTTGGTAAGGATGAAAGGGTGACAAAGCCAAAGGGAAATAAAAAAAGTGTCAACCCAACCAAGACCACAACCATGCATTGGCGCAGACTTGTACATCGAAATTCCGAAAGACACAATTCTAGTAGATCTGCTCAAATTCAACAGAAGCAATATTTCAGGTGTCCAAAATTATTTTATGTGAATTGAAATATTTTTCATAAATTTGGTCATAAAGTTGTTGATTGTAAATTCATTACAGTTGAAAGAGATGAAAATTATAAATCTATAATTTTTTTTATTGCACAAAGAAACTCATTCTCTCCCCTTATGAATGAGATTGAGTGCTATGTTTGCCACAACTATGGACATAAAGCTAATGATTCTTGGAGTGAATTGTTTAATCCTACTAGACAACAAAAGTTTAAAGATTCAGCCCCTTAAGGAATGCGAAAAAGTGGAAACAAAATACAAATAAGGACAAGGAATGTGGGCTTGTCTTGTATGGTCATGAAAAAGAAAAAAAGTGATATGTTGATAACAGATGTTACAAGCATGTACCTAGAGATAAAATTAATTGTCTAAAAGAGAATGGGAAAGGTATTTTAAAGTTTGGAAACAATGCTCTAGTTGAAATTAAAGGGAAAGGAACAATTAGCCTAGATGAGAAGACCAAGGCACATAATTCCTTGTATGTGGATAGCCTTAAACACAACAATCTGAGTGTTATCCAAATGTGTGATAATGGCTACAATGTTATATGTTGTTCTAAATATTACGAGATTAGAAAAGGAGAAAAATAAGGTAGTAGGAAAAGGAATCAGAAACCCCTGCAATGTTTATGTCTTTGATGATTTGAGAGTGAATTCCTACTTGAGCAAGATATATGAGATATGGCTATGGCATAGAATAATGGGGCATGTAAAATTTGACAGCTTGGTGAAGGTCAACAAAACAGAGGCTATAAGGGGCTTTCCAAAGATATCCCTATATGAAAGTCTTGTCAATTTGGTACACACACAAGAGTAAAGTTTGAGACAAAGGAGTACTCTTCATCTAGACCCATAGAACTAGTACACATAGACATATATGGTCCAACAAGAGCATAAAATCAAAGAGGTGAGAAGTATTTATTTTGTTCAATGATGATTTCACTAATTCTACGTGGGTCATGCTATTAGAGAAATCAAAATATTCGAAAAAATTTAAAATGTTCAAGGCACAAGTTGGGAATGAGAAAGATTTGAATATCAAGTGTCTACAGTCAGAAAAAGGAGGAGAGTACACTTTGAGGAAGTTTGAAGAGTTATGCGAAGAACAAAACATCAAGAGACAATACTTTGTGGCAAGAATACCTCAAAAAAATTGTGTGTTGGAAAGAAATAATAGAACCATTCAAGATATGGCCAAGACCATGATGGATGAGGGAAATGTTGCAAAACTTTATGGGGAGAAGCAACTCAAATTGTTGTTTACTTGGCCAAAAGAATTCAGCTCAAGTCGAACAATGATAAGACTCCCTATGAGTTGTGGAAAGGAAGACAAGCCTTAGTGAAGAACCTTAAAGTCTTCAAGAGAAAGTGTTATATAAAGAGAAATGACAAAAATATTGGTAAGTTTGACTCTCGTGCAAATGAAGGCATTTTTTTGGATATGTAGTCAGAAGCAAACGTTACAAATGTTATAACAAAATTACTAATAAGATTGAACAATGCATTGATGTCAGATTCGATGAAGATGTACATCATATAGAAAAGCATCGTGAGAAATTAGATAAGGATGATGATTGTGTTTACAAATATGAAGAACTTGAAGATCGAAGAAGAAGATGATGAGGATTTACATAAATCATCTCGGAAACAAAAAACACCATCTAGATATATGCAAAAGCAACATCCCAATAGCTAAATAATTAGAAACAAATATCTTTGTGTGTAGACAAGACGAAGCAAGCTCTTAGAGCTTGGTATTCTAGGCTGGATAAGTATCTATAATAGCAAGGATTTAAAAGAGGAATAGCAAATAGAAATTTATATATTAAATATGATAATGATAATTTGTTGATCATTATTGTGTATGTGGATGATATCATTTTTGGAAGTGATTTAGATACATGGGATATCAATTTAACGAAGCAATGAAAAAGGAGTTTGAAATTTCCATGCTATGAGAGTTGTCATTCTTCCTTGGATTGCAAATTACTTAGTCAAAAGGAGGTATTTTTATCTCCCAATCTAAATATTTGAAAGAAGCTTTAAGAAGGTTTGGGATGGATGATTGCAAACCTATTTGTACTCTCGTGGTAACGAGTTATAAACTAAGGAAAGAGGATGGGTCCCCCACTATAATCCAAACGACTAATAAGTAAATGATAGGAAGCTTTCTATACTTAACAACTTGAAGACCAAATATAATGCAAGCAGTAGGATTGGTGGTTAGATTTGAATAAAATCCAAAGGAAAATCATGTTAAAGCAGTTAAAAGGATATTCAAGTATCTTCAAGGCAGGATAGACGATGGCTTGTGGTATGGATGAGGTAAATGTTTTACTTTAAAAGCTTATGTTAATTTTGATTGGGCTAGTGGTATTGATGACATGAACAATACAAGTGGCACACCATTATTTTTGGGGAACTACCTTAGTGTCTTGGGTAAGAAAGAAACAAATTTCCATCTCTTTATCTAGAATGATAGTTGAGTACAACATTGTAGCTACATGTTGTACTAAAATTATGTGGATGAAACAAACACTAAATATCAAATTTGAGCTAAATGAACCAATCCCCATCATGTGTGATAATATGAGTACCATTAGTATTTCCAGAAACCCTGTTATGCATTCAAAAACTAGACACGTTCCAATTAAATATAATTTCTTATGCGATCAAGTTGCTCATCATGTTGTTAAATTGGAATACGTGGCTACTAATGAACATATTGCAGATATATTTACAAATTCGCTTCCCAGGGATCCATTTTAATACTTCAAACACAAGTTGGGAGTGGTATCTCCCTCATCCAAATGACTCGCAGTGTTTGAGATCGCATAACTACTATGTTCTAGGAACAATCTCATGAGTAGGTTGTAGGCACAAGAGGTTGAGAAAGTGAAGAAAAGTAAACTAACATACCTTCTGCTTTGTATGTATGGATGCAAGAGAAAATGTGTTGGTTGGAAAAGGCACGATCTCAGGGGGAGAGTCTTTCATTTTGTACACCCTTTACCATTGATGTCAAAGGGGGAGAAGGAAAAAAACATCAATATCTCAGGGACAACAGAATACGGGGGGAGAAGAAGAGTCAACATATGAAAAGGGGAGAACATAAACCAAACATTGATGTATTCTTGGCATCCTAGAGGAAGAAGTCATGGGAAAAGAAGTTTCGGTGTAGGAAAAAGGAGGAGGAGACGAGTTGTCCAAACATTGTTGTTCTGGACAATGATAGGAAAGCAGTGAGTGATCAACCATGGTAAGTATCATGCTCAAGGGGAGTGTTGAGCATGTATATGAGTGACCCCAATCGATGTCAAGGGGAGTGTTTTTTCCTACTGTTGTTGTTTCCATCAATACCTTAGACATGTTTGGCAGATTTACCATCAATGCCAAAGGGGGAGATTGTTGGACAGAGTGTTGTCATTAACTAGCATTGGATGATTGGCATCGGAGATTATGGGGCACAATGTGGAAACTGATGTCATGAAGTGTAAATGTCAGAGCGGGTCATCATAGGAGTACAAGTGAGTAATCCTTAAAACAAAATGATTGTGACTAGTGGATGTATGGTTCAATGACCTATTGGTGGAGGAATTTTTTTGTAGAGGATAAGTTTGCATGCTCCTACAAGCTGCATGGTTGGATACACCTCAGAAATACATTTTTAATGGTTTATGCGAGGTTGAAAAAATCATAATAGTTGTGAAGTTATGGCCAATTGAATTTTGGCAAGGTTCCATTGCCTCAAGGTTCCACAGGCTAATAGGAGTCGCGAGACAAACTCCTTTTAGTCACTTGTTGGAGAATTTGATGTCTCATCGTGGAGTAAATAGGTTCGCGTAAGGAGAAGTATGGAATGTGTCGCAGTTGAAGGAGCTCAGCGACAAAAAATTCCCCATTGATAGACATAAATTTTCATGTCCCACCCCAGAATCCCTGTGTGCAGGTCGCAAGTGTGAGGAGAATATGAGGAAGACTTAGGGAGATAGAAGGGGTGTGATGGAGAATTTCCTAGGAACATAAATTTATGGGAACTTCGAGACCCAGGAGTATTGGCAGATGAGGTGGCACACAAGTGGTAGTGTCGTCAGTAGTGGAACACATAGCGGGTTAATCTAAGGCTTTCAAGTGGACGAATGGGCCATATCCAGATGACATGCAGAACTGTTGAGAATGCAACAAGATGATGGAGCTTAATGGAAAGGAGTCACCTTCACTAAGTGGGCCCGCAGGCAAATTATGGCGCAAAGTCTATTTTTAGACTATGTCTATTTTTAGACATATGGATCATGTCTATGAGTTGCAGGATGCTGTTTATGGATGATTGGTCAAGTTGGCAAAAATATATGGACTTCTATTTTTAGACAACACGGTGACACTGTCAAGTCTAAATAACAGAGCAGTCAAATATTATAGCTCTAATAATATTTAGACTATAAACTTTATCTTATTCTCTTGGAGCACCTCAGTTGGAGCTACAGATGTGGCACATGCAGTTGACAGAAGGAATCACGTGGTTACCTATGGGTTGACTGAGCTATTGCATGCAAGACTTCAATTAGAACTCAACTGGTTGAGTTTAGTGGAGCTGGAGGTAGAGTTGATGGAGTTGTGTTCAGTTTGACTTGGTTGAACTGGTTTTATTTAGTCTAACTAGCAAATAGAATAAGTGATGAGTTGTGTGAATTAGTTATTAATTAATTCACTAACTATTAACTCATAATGCAACTGAAGAATACATCAGTTAACTCAGTGCATGTACAGTTCAGTGGAGATAGGTGTTAGAGATTGAGATTGCTATCAGTTGTGACTATAGTTGTGCATGAGATCTTGCACAATTAGTGGGACTGAGTTATGCCAATGAGAATTGTGGCCAAGAACAAATGATTATATCCTGTGCTCACGTGATTTCTAGTGTGAGTGATTTTCCAAGGTAAAAAAAACTTGGAACAAGTTTGGTTATCAATTATTGTTCTTGCAGGATTGTGTAGTGGAGGTAGGCAAGCAGCGGAGGAGATTTGGAGATCAGATCTGAGCTGTATTATGTGTAATAGGTGGAGATAGTACTGAGTACTTGTGAGGAGTATTGTACTATGTTTGTTACATGTTCTCAATCATATAATATACAGATAGTTTGGGGTTTTTAGCGAGATGCTTTCCCCATGATACATACTATGTTGATACATGTGTTTGATGCTTCTATGTGCGCATGTGTATGTTTCTGAATACTGCTAAATTGATGATCAACGTAGATAAGATTATGTATTATGCATGTATTCCGCAATCGTGTATAATCAGGATAATCTCGGTTGAATAAGTCTCATATTATTGATAAATTTCTACATGGTATTAGAGCGGTTGATCATCAGATCTACTATTCAAGAAGTGTTTACATCTTATTTCTTCAGGCAGAGTCTGTAATTGGGCAAGGTAGCCTCTGGATTCATCCTTCCTTTGGAAGGTGAGGTATCTGGTGAATGCCCATACAGTCGATCTCTATATGAGAATTATTTTGTTCTCACGAATTTTAGATCGGAAGCAGTTGAGTTTTGAGTTGGTGGAATTCGAATTTGCAGCAGTGTTTTCTTGGTGTCAAAGTTGAAATGTCTTTCAACGGATTGCGATTGGAGTATGCCCTTGAGGGCAGCTCGAACTATATTGCATGGAAGGACATGATGGAGGTGGTGTTAGATGATAATGGGTTGAAGGATTTCATAGATGCAGATGTCCCAAAACCTACTGATGTTGCTCAAGTCGGGAATTGACAAAAGAAGACAACAAAGTGTTGAAGGATTTTGTTGGAGGGCGTGAGGGATCACATTGTGTCCAACCTCCATGGAAAGGCTTCTCCGTTCTTGATGTGGAAAGTGTTGACATATCTATACCAAAGCAAGAGCGACCAAAGGAAGTTTGCGCTCAAGGATAAACTCAGAAATATCAAATGCGAGAAGGGTGACAGTATGCCCAAGTATCTCACGAAGTTCACCCAATGCAGGGATGAGATGGGAAGTGTGGGGGTGACTGTCGATGATGAGGACTTGGTGAGCTTGGCTCTACTTGGTCTTCCAAAGAGTTGTCATTCCTATCAGGACTTTGTAAATGGTCAGGAGAAATTGCCAGGATGGCAGTGACTTTGGTCGAATCTTGTGCAAGAGGAGATCAGGCGGAATACCAAGGACGAATCTTCATCAAAGGCAACTGATGAAGAAAATTGCGCTTTGGCTGCCAAAGCAAAGAAGGGAAGAACAAGAAAGCTTCTCATTCTGGTGCAAAAGGCAAGAAGCAGGACATGTCCAAGGTGAAGTGTTTTCATTGTCACCAACATGGACACTATGCCACAAATTGTCCACAGAAGAAGAAGAACAAGCAAGCTGTTGGATCTGTAGCAGGAGAGGCTCTAGCCTCGTAGTTTGAGCTTGATTTTTCATTGATTGCATGCTTGGTTTCAAGTGTGATGGGATCAGTATGGTTCTTGGACAGTGGTGCGTCTTTTCACATGACAGGAGATCGAGATTTGTTTTCAGATCTAGATGAGAAAGATCTCGGAGTGCACATCGAGATGGGCGATGATGGTAGATATAGTGCGACCGGTATCAGTACCATTTCCTTTGAGAGGGAGTCTAGTAAACCCTTCGTATTGAAGGAAGTGATGCATGTTCCAGGATTGAAGAAG
>APFE030499001.1:13570-40079 GCA_000404065.3 Pinus taeda | reverse complement strand
GAAACCAATGAAGCACCAAAAGAAGAGATAATGGTAGAAGAAAAGACTTCGTCCAAGTATGTTCAGAAAAATCATCCAGAAACTCAAATTGCAGGGGAAAAAGAGGCAGGTGTACAGACAAGAAGAACTATTACAGGGACCTCAAGCTATCTAGCATTGCTATCCTCCACCGAACCTCAAAATGTAAAAGAAGCATGCAAAGATGAATGTTGGGTCAAGACCATGGATGAAGAACTTGAGCAAATTGAAAAAATGATACTTGGGAATTAATTCCTACACCTCATGATAAAAATATTATAGGAACTAAATGGATATTCGAAAACAAGCTAAATGAAAATGGAGAAGTCATTAGAAATAAGGCCAGACTTGTTTGTAAAGGGTATGCTCGACAAGAAGGTATAGATTTTGAAGAAACTTTTGCACCTGTTACCAGACTTGAAGCCATAAGGATGTTTCTTGCTCTTTCTAGCTTTCAAATTCAAAGTATACCAAATGGATGTAAAATCAGCCTTCCTGAATGGAGAATTAGAAGAAGAAGTTTATATTGAACAGCGAGAAGGATTCATTCTCGGAAATGATGCAAAACTTGTATGCAGACTCAAAAAGGCCCTCTATGGTCTGAAACAGGCTCCAAGGGCCTGGTATTACCGCCTTGACAAATATCTACACCAACAAGGTTTTACAAAAGGTTCAGCAGATAGCAATCTATATACAAGGATTGAAACTGATAAATTGCTAATTATTATTGTTTATGTTGATGATATCAGTTTTGGTAGCAATGAAGAATCCATGAGTCAGAATTTTGCTTCAATAATGCAGCAAGAATTTGAAATGTCCTTGCTTGGTGAACTTACCTATTTTCTTGGTTTACAAGTTCAACAAAATAAAGATGGTATTTTCTTTCACAAACCAAATATCTCAAACAGATCTTGAAAACGTATGGAATGGAAGATTCTAAACATGTATGTACCCCAATGGTAACAGGATGCAATCTCAGCTCAAATGATGAATCAGCAGTAGTACATCAACCAACTTACAGATCCATGATTGGCAGTCTACTTTATCTAACAGGTACCCGACCTGACATCATGCATGCAGTAGGAATAGTTGGAAAATTCCAAGCAAATACAAAGGAATCACACCTTCAAGCAGTCAAAAGAATTTTCAAATATCTTCAAGGAACTCAGGTCTTTGGTTTATGGTATCCTAGAGATGCAGATCTTACTCTTCATGCATATACAGATGCAGATTGGACAGGAAGCATTGATGACAGAAAAAGCACTAGTGGTGGTGCATTCTATATGGGTTCCAGGTTAGTGTCTTGGCTTAGCAAGAAACAAAGTTCAATTGCTTTATCTACAACTGAAGCAGAATATGTGGCCGCTACATCTTGCTGCACACAACTACTTTGGATGATGCAAACCTTGCAAGACAATCAGATCACATATACTCCACCCATCTCCATTATATGTGATAATACAAGTGCCATCAGTATTTCAAAGAATCCAATCATGCACTCCAAGACCAAGCACATACCCATTAAATACCATTTTCTACGTGAACAAGTGCTTGAACAAAAAGTCAAATTGGAGTATGTTCCCTCCAAAGAACAGGTTGCTGATATATTCACTAAACCACTACCCAGAGAAACATTTGAATATCTCAGACAAAAGCTAGAAGTAGTTGTTGCATCATCCTGTTGTTAAATCTAATTTTTCAGAGAAAGGTTGTTATATGCGAGTTCCATGAAGTCTAGTCGCGTACACACGCGGGTTTCTGTGGGTCAAGGAGCGTATATGTTTTTCAGACAAGAAAAACAGTGGGCAGGCTCTGATATGGGTGCTCTGTCTGATGTTGATGATTATAGTCCATTGATATGCTCTGTTCATTAATTTTTATCTAACTGACAAAGATGCCTTGATCATTGACTTGTTAACAATGCACAGGTAGCACAGGTTCAGGGGGAGCATTAGCCTTCACTTGCATTCTGCATTGTTGGCATTATGGTTGCTGGGTCCAGCTATGGTTTTAGATATTTATACCTTTTGTTGCTTAAGTCATGTAAAAGTCTAGGGTGTGATATGTCTTCTCATACATTTGAATGAGTCCTATTGGACAAATGATGTAATTTGTATCCCCACTTTGCATGAGATGGATGATGTAATTATATTTCTGTCATGTATAAACAATTGGTATATCCCCACTTGGTTGGGTGGATGAGTCAAATTTGGTATATCCCCACTTGGTTGGGAGATGGATGTATGTATGAGTCATAGGTGATAGGAAGGTCATACTCACATAGTTGAGTTTTAGAGTCATGTTACTCTTGGAGAATATTTTTGCAAACTCTGCTTGTGCTCAGGAGGAGCAGGGACAGTTTCAGTGCATCTCAGCATGTACAAAGGGGAGCTCAATCAGACAATTCAGCATGTACTCAGGGGGAGCACGAACAGCATAGGGGAGAGAATATCTTGGTCTGCCCTTTGCCCTTGATGTCAAAGGGGGAGAGTGTCTTGGTGTTGTTGTTGCCATCAAGTCCAAAGAGGGAGATTGTTGGCATTATGATACAGGTGTTGTCCTTGATGGCAACTCACTCAGATGAAAGTTCACAGTGCAGCAGGTCAACAGCAAAGGATTACAGATCAGACTCCAAAGAATGAAGAAAAACAGGTATACGCTGGTTCACTTTGTCCAAGGCGCGTATACACGCGGTTTAACAGAACAAAAGTAGCGTATAACGTATACACGCACTTTCACAGGAGAAAAAACGCGTACATGTTGGAAAACCAAGTTTTTGGTCCGAGGTAATTGGTCCGAGGCATTTGGTCCAAGGTATTGACCCTAGGTATTGGGTCCAAGGTATTGGTCCTAAGTGGTTTTGGTCCAAGGTATTAAGAAAGGCCTAAGAGTATATAAGGAGGAGAAGATCATTAGGCCAAGGTGTGCAAGCAATGATATTCTAAGGAATACTTCTATCTGAAGTATATATTATGTTGCAAGGTTATATTTGGGACTGGATCTGAAATTTTCATGTGCACCTTGAGTTCAACATTGGATCAGGAATCATGAGACTTGAAATGACTTATTCTTGAATGATTTGATATTGGTTGAGACCAGATCTAATGTTTTGCGCATGTTCTACTTGTTATCTATCATGATCTGGGTTTGTCTAAAGTCTGAAATTGCAGCAAAGTTCTAAGTCAAAATTTGCAGATTTGTACGCAAGTTCGTCTCAGCCAAAGCGCGTGTACACGTAGGTTTGACTCTTTCCAATAGCGTATACAAAAAGAAAAACTTATGTTCAGATCTGACTGATCTATCTGATCAAATTCTATTGTTTTACTGTTGTCTGTCAATGAAGTCCTCTTAGATCTGAACGTAGAACTGTTGTATAAGGAAATTGAGTTTGATTGATTGATTGATTGAGAAGGAAGGGTGATCCTTGCTGCTATCTGTTCTGAACTCTGTAATATGACAGTAGATCTTCAGAATGTCACTGATTGGTACAGTCTATGGTTCAAAAGTTTATGATTCAGTATCTTTAGAGATATACACAGGTTGGGTTAAAAGGAAATAGCGTATACACGCAAGTTGCGTTCAACCAAGTAGCGTATACACTCTAATGCATGATTTTTTGAGGTTACAGTTGGTTCTAGATGATGATGCAGGGTTCTGGGTTCAGCACAGTGTTCTGGTGTCAGTGATCTGATTGTTCAAATTAACTGAATATTGGTTGATGCAGTTTAAGTTTAAAAGGCTTTGATGGGTCCAATGTGAAAATTTAATGAAACGTGGCGTTCAACTCGTGGTGTTGTGATCCAAGTGTATCTAGTCTGAAAATTCATGAAATGTGGTCCCTGGTGCAAGAGTGGAGTTTTCTATACGCTGGCACCTACGTACTAGTAAAACATATTGGCTAGTACAAGAGCTAGGGGGTTGTAGCTCCCTTCCAGCAGAAACTAGAAAACGAGAGAAGGTTGTAACCTTCTGCAGGTAGAAGCCTGCATACTGGTATGAGTCTGCACTAGTACAAGATTGTAAACAGATTTTCTTATTATTAAAAGAAGACAAAGACTGTAGCAGGTGGTTTTTATCCACATTGGGTTTCCACCTTAAATCTTGGTGTTCATGCATGTTGCTTATGTGTGATGCTTTATTCTACTTTTATTGAACTGTCTAATAAATCTCTGATATACTGGTTTAAGCTCAACAAATGATAAACTGTCTAAATCACAAGTTCTCTGCATATGCACTGGTTTCTTTAAGCCCAGTCGCGTGTACACGCTAGTTCACTTCACTAAAGTAGCGTATATAAATCTGTTTGGGAAATAAAATTATTGATCTGATAATACTGATTCACCCCCCTCTCAGTGTTATTTCCAACAGAGTGGCATGACACACTCTCGATCATTTCTTCTTCATTATTTCTTCTCATTATTTCTTCATGGTTCAGCAGAGCAGAGTATAATAGGGATGTTAGAGATGTTACATATTGACAGATGATTTGGTAGGTGGAGTTCTCCCTAGTTGAGAAGAAGTGTTAAAAATTGGCAACTAGGGCCAAAATCCACCTTGGACAGCTCATATGATGCAGCTGATATTTTTATTGGATTCCTCTTTCCGAGAGCTGTAGAATTGATCTAAACATCATCTCATTCTGACATGTACAAATGGAATTATGAATTTATTTCTTTTATGAACAAATTGTCAAGGTCGGCCAGCAAACTAATGTAGGCTCAAAAGCCCAAAAGTCATGTCTCTTCACCCTCAACATTGCATATAAATAGGAGCATCTACCTCATTTGGACACTCACTCATCATTCGCATATCTCTCTCTCCTTGTCAGATTGGGTGTACGAATTTCTAGGCAACCTCTCTCCTCCACAAGTGCGAAGGACAGTTTGTGATTTTTTGTTTTATACGTTGACCGACTTGCAGAAGGGTTGACCAGCGTTGACTAGGCAACAGTTGACCTTGTTTGACTATGATTTTTCTTGGAGAAAATCTATTTGGGCGACCCGCATTTCTAGGCATGGAAATTGAGGCATTCTGAATTGTTTGACCGGCGTTGACTGCAGAGAAGTTGATCGCAGGCTTGACTCTGTGTTGATCAAGTTCGACTGATATTTTCGGCACTGTTTTGGGCTGATTTAGATTGTCGTTGGAGGCCGAATTGACAGGGTTTGACCGAGTTGATTTGGAGGTGCAATTCTGCTAAGTTGACCAGCGTCGTCTTTCTGGTTAGGGCATCCTGTTGACTGCAGTTTGAGTGGACAGATTTAACTGTGATTGGGCAAGTGAATTTTGTATCTTGTACTCTCTAAACTTTTGAAAAATAATAAGGAGACTTGATCAAAGGGTTTCCCCACATTGGGGTTTTTCCCTAGCATCCGCCAAATATTGTGTCCTATAATCTTGGCTTGTCTTCTGCTTTTTATTTATGTTCTATCTGCATTTACTATCATGTTAATGTGATTGCTAATCTGGAAATTGATATTGGGCTAATAAGAAAAATTGAAGTAAATTGCTCTCAAGCATCGAACATACCATTGTTATCTAAAAATTAACACAATCAACATCTAGAAGACCAAGAAGATTTGACTAGGAAATCTCCTGGAAAGATATGAAGACTCTCATGGAAGTCTTAAAAAGATGGAAACCCTTGACAATGGATATCTTTGGGAGATCTGTCAACATGTATGCAGAATGTTGATGCAAACTGAAAGATGTCATGACGAAAGACCATCACAAAGGTAACTTTTATTTAAGTATTCATTTCTTATTTTTGAACAAATATCTGGATAGGATTATGCAAGACTGCCAGAGGAAGAACTGTGGATGTCTTCCCAGAGGACCATGGAGAAGGATGTAAGATCGTTCCAAAGAAAAATGGTGTGAAGAAGGTAGCATGACATGAAGCAAGGCCAAATGTAGATTGATGGATCATTCTCTGATGAAAGGAATGATGACATGATTGACTCATGAATGAAAGTGATGGATGGTTTGTGCCCTATGAAGAAGTCCCAAAAGATAAAGACTCCGTAACAAAGGAAAAATTCATGACATCGAAGGAAGGAGTTCTTCAAGCAGTTGATTGTCCCATCATCTCCACCTAAGGAGTTGTTGTAGGTCCCTAATTAAGAGGGAGCCTGGAAACAAGTTTCTTACTTGGAAGAAACTTGGAAAGAGGGAGCTTAGGTACATTCTTTCTGTAGGAATGAGTACATTCCTTTATTGGAATAGACATGCCCTCCCTAATTGACAGGGAGAGATAGACACATCATTCTGGTCTTCACCTAGGAAGACAATGAAGATTGGGTAACCATTTGGCATATGATGCTCTTTGAAGATGAGATAGGGCATCCAAGATAAGAGTAGTCGTAGAGGACCGATATTCTTTGAGGATTTGGGAATCCAAGATAAAAATAGTCCTGATGGAACACATCCTGAGAACTCGGGTGGGGTATGTTGCAAGAGGGACAATGATTAGGGTGTCTATAAATCATTGGTCTCGCCAGCATTGAGCTCAGATCTTGTGGAGAGATAGAGTTGTTAGTCAAGGCCTTTCTATGTAATAATGTTGGTTGATATGATGTTATACAGATGGGTTACCAATCCAATTCTTCTTATGAGAAATTATTTAGATTGAGAATGACCAAGTACCATTATGAATACCTCCCTAGTTAAGAGGGAGTGTTGAAAAGTGTAACTAGGTTCGGTCTTCATAATGACGTGTAATTATGATTTTTGTAAATGATGAAAAGAAGAAAAAAAAATTATTATTGTAATGCCTTGCTTCATGGGTTTCATGAGCAAGAGGCTTTATTTTAGATGGCTCTCGTTCAGAGCCTTTAGGATTTGTCATAAAAGTGATATAGAGCCAATGTCATCTATGAAGAATGTATACAAGTCTATAAAAGTGTCTAGAAGCCCTCCAATGACAAGCACTAGTCCTCCTCTTCCTGTTGGCATTATGATGAAGTACAAACTCATGTCGGCTCACCTATATTGGAGACACACCTATATGGGTCAAACCACTATAAATAGGTTGGCAGGGTCTTCGCATTATCACAGTTCAGAAGTTCAGATTCCTCTGAAGTTTCGGCGACTAAGTATAGTGAAGAAGCTTGCATGTCTTTCTGTGATTTTGGAGGACAATCACAGTCAACAGTTCAGATGTCTCTCTGAGTTTTTCGGTGGACAATTGCAGTAAGAAGTTCGGATGTAATCACAGATGGAACTCAGATTGATGAAGGAGCAGCAAAGACCTTTAGGGTTGGACACGGTTGCAGTGACAAGGAACAAAAAGAAGTTCAGATCTCTCTAATTCAGATCACAATTGCAGTGACAAGGAACAGAAAGAAGTTCGGACCTCTCTGGATTCAGATCACAGTTACAGTGATTAGTAAAGAGACAAATTTGGTCTCAATACTACAGCAAAAGCACACAGTTCGGTCAAAGACATAGACTCTATCGTTCCATGAAGGAGCTGCATTTCTGAGATCTATCACAGTGTTTCGATGATCACTTTTTCGTGACATCACATTGATATGTTTCGGTGCTATCCCTAGTATATCTACAGTTCGTTGAGGAGACAATCTCAGTGCTAAGAAGGTCAATGCAGAAGAGGAATCAAGAAGAAGAAAAGAGCATAAACAGAACTAGTGTCTTGGTCTGGGAGTGGCTAATAGGACAAGGGTCTTGGTCTGGGTATTCATCAATTGGAATCTCTATAAGAAGAATTTTGTTCGGGTTTTCCTCTCAAAGAGAGAGGCTTTGGCCCTGCCTCATAGCCCACATTTTGTGTCTCTTGTCTATTTATGTTCATGTATTGGTAGTTGTTTGATGAAGAAGAACACTAATAACTTAAGCAACAAGAAGATCTTAATCTAATGAATTAAAAGGCACTCACAAGCAGTTACTAATCAAGAGAAATCTCCTACTGCATGATGCCCTAGATTTCTCAACAGTTGGTGGGGAGTAGGCATAGAATGGAAGAAGAAGAAGAGGATACTGGTCCCCATATGAGTGACCCAATGGATGATGAGGAGGAAGTGTTTAAAGAGGAATGGGTTGAAGAGAGCATTGAAATGCAAGGGGGAAAAGCTACATTGACACCCTTGTGGAATTATGTGACAAAACTTGAGGGGGGAAGAGGCGGTGGAAGCTACAAGTTTTTGTGCCCTCAGGATTCTCATGGAGGTAAACCATATAGTGTTCATATACCCGTGTGAGGAGGCATCTTTGTGGGTGCTCGATAGTGATAATAAAAAGGGTCCCATATGGATATCAATTTGCCCTATTATTTCAATGGAACAAAGAAGAAAATACATCCAAATAAAGGAGGTTGCACAAAATAAAAGCAAGAAACAAAAAACTCATTTTAAATCAAGTGCAACTGCAACCTCTAGATTTGGTAGCTCATCTCCTCACGGTACTTCTACAACCTCTGCAAATAGAAGAACAATAGCAGATTTCCAGAATGTTGCTAGGAGGGATGATGTGGATGAAAAGGTAGTCCGGTTTCTTTGTGCTTGCGGTGTACCATTCAATGTGCTTTGCTCTCCCTTTTGGCATCATATGGTTAAGGCCATCAATGAAGCCCCAAAAGATACAGGATCCCCAACTATGAGAAAGCTATAACTGTGTTATTAGAAAGGGAAAAAGTAAAGGTTCAAAGAGCTTTAACATGTTTTACAAATGAGTGGGTGGATTGTGTGGTATCCATTGTATCATATGGTTGGACAAATGTTAGAAACCAACATTTGATAAATGTTCTTGGTGTTTCTGCTGGCAGTGTAGTGTCTTTTGCAAATCATGACGACTCCTCCATCAATGCATCTACCCAAAACATGGCAAATCTCCTATTGAAAATGTGATCAAAGATGTTGGTCCTAATAATGTGGTTCAAGTGATCACTGATAATGCAACAAGAAAAATCATTGAGCATACTCATCCACGCATCTTTGGGTTCAGGTGCTTGGTGCACGCATTGAACCTTATGATGCATGATATTGTGAAGCATAAAGAATGTGGATGCATTAATGAGCTTTACAAGAAAGGGAAGCAACTCATTAAATATGTCACAGGGCATACAAGGGTAAACTATTGTTATGGCACTCACTCCAAGTTGCAGTTGCTTAAACTTTCAAAAGCTAGATTTGCAAGTTGTTACCTCACCTTTAGGCAACAAATGAAGGCGAGACAAGCTTTAATTCATATGGTGGCATGTGAATCATGGGATGACATGAACATTGATAGAGATGGTGCTAATGTAGGCAAGGACACTATTCTTGATAGTTACTTTTGGTCACAGGTTAAATATGTTTTGCAATTCACCAAACCAATTTATTACATGATCAAGTTTGCAAATTCAGATCGGCCAATAATTGGGGAGGTGTATGAGCAGATGGATAACATGTTGAGGCAGATTAAAGACATTGTTGAGCCTAGAGATATCACCTTGTACAATTTTATTCGTGTTGAGGTGGAAAAACGATGGGAAATGTTAAGCATTCCATTGCATGGATTAGCATATGTTTTGACACCGAAATGCTATCATCCATCATCGCTTTCAACATCGGCACCTAGCGAGGGGACTAGGAGAAAACCACACCTAGATCCATAGGTTCTATCTGGTCATATGAAAGCATTGGATAAATTAGTCCCTGATGAGGAGTGTGCCATGCTACGGAAACAAGTGAGCAACTATATGCTTGCCACGGGTCCATTTTGGGATCAATCATGCAATTAAAGATCAAGAAATTTTGTCTTCTCTTGAGTGGTGGAACATGCATGGAGGTGCTACACCACTTCTACAATCTTTGGCATTACGAGTGCTATCACAAGTGGCAAACACTTCTTCTGCAAAGAGGTGTTGGAGCACCTATTCTTTCATCCATAGTGTTAAAATGAACAGGTAAAATGTAGATCGGGGAGAGAGTTTGGTTTATGTTCACTACAACTTGCGATTGTTGTCCCATTATTCTAAGGATGCAAAGAATAATAGAGACCTTAAGCTTTGGGACAAAAATCCAGAGGAGGACAATTTGGAGGATGGGGTGTTGCAATTAGAGCAACTAGAGGATGCTCTTATCCAGGATGATGATGATCAATCTAAGACGACACCTCAATCTGGTCCCATTGTCCCCAAGTTCCATTCTTCAACTAGTGCAACAGGGGCTTCATCTTCAAGCTCGGCAATTCCACAACTTCCACGGCCACCATCTTCTTCACTGCCACCATGTAGAGGCTCACGTGATGGTTGTGGTGTAAGGAGGAGAGATTAGTAGATATATTCACAGTTTTCTACTTTTCTCATAGATTAGACTCTAGACTCTAGAGTGTTAGTGTTGTGAATTTGAACTTTTTTGTCTTACTCTTCCTAGCTCAGTGTGAAGTTGGTGGTGCCTAGGTGGCCTATTTTGTAAATAATTTTATTTGAATTTTGGCCATGACTAATGTTGACAGTTGCTCACTTGCCAGATAAGTTATTTCAATGTTTTATTATTTTATCTTCTAAATGTCTACTTTCTATTATATGCTTAAAATTTTGGTACTTTCTACCTTCTACTATCTATGATATGCTTAAAAATTTGATGTATGATTGTAATTGCTAGAATCTAGATGGTTGATGCTCGAATAATTAATTATTGATGTATAACAGATGCCATATCTATCTTGATTTATGTACAAATATGCATCTTTTGATATCTTCTACAACTAATTTGGTATTTTGGAAGTTTGTTTTAATATAACTGCAAAAAATATAATATATATAATAGATGATTCCAAGATGCTTCACTTCCAAGATTTTTGTAAAATTACGCTTTGCTTCCAAAAAATGTCTCCGCTTCATGCGACATTGCTTCCACGAGATGAAAGAAGCTAGGGCACAGAGGATCATCTTGGACGAGGCAAAAGATCGCCTGATTCCCCATTTTTCAGAGAAGAAGACAACAAAGGAGATGTGGGATGCACATTGCACTCACAAAATTGTACCAAAGTGACAACTAGAACTGGAAGATGGTACTAAGGGACAAACTCCAAGGGAGAAAGCGTGGCTTCTTACCTTATTAGACTCACACGGTACAAAATGAGATGGCAGTCATAAGGGAGACAGTTCTTGACATTGAACTGGTGCATATAGCCTTGAATGGCTTTACGAAGAAGTGGGATGTGTTTGTTAAATGTATCATTGGACGAGAGCATCTTCCCACATGGGAAAGGTTGTGGGATGATTTCATACAGGAAGAGATCCAAGAACGGCCTCAGTGTAGAGACCAAAAGAATAAGGGTGAAGAGGAAGAGAACCTAGCTCTAGCATCCAAGAGCAAGGAAAATGCCAAGAAAGGTTTCACTTAAGGAGCTACCTCGCAGAGCAAGAAAAAAGAAGTTAGACATCAGCAAAGTAAAATGTTTTTCTTGCCACTAGCCAAAACATTATGCCAACTAGTGCCCTCACAAGAATAAGAAAAACAAAAGCAAATGGTTGTTATAATTGAGATGGACAAGTTTGCAGGCAGATTTGAGGATGAGTTTTCACTCATCGCATGTCTCTCCGGTTCAATTACCATCATGTGTGGTACGTTGCCAACAGCGCTTCATGCCACATGACTGGAGTGCAAGACTACTTTACCACTATAAAGGAGCACAGTTTGGATTTTCGCATTGAGCTTGGTGACAATGCCAAGTACAAGCTAGTAGGCAGTGGAACTGTTTAGTTTCAGAGAGACGGGAAGCCTCTATTGGTGAAGGACGTGTTGTAGGTTCTAGGATTAAAGAAGAATATGATCTCTATTTTACGATTGGAGGACAAGCGTTATCTGGTGACTTTCTGGAAGGGGAAGATGTATATTTGTCCTAAGGGTTCTAGCTTCAACACAGCAAAAGTGCTTGGAGTAAGAAGGAACAAGTTGTACAGACTTTAGTTCGAGCAAGACAAAGCATTGGTGAGTAGCAGTAGCAACAGCCATGACTTGGGGAGTTGTGGCATAGGAGGATGGCACACTTGCACCATGGAGCACTCAAAGTGCTCAGGTAGGTTGTAACATGTCTCCCAGCGTTCACTACAGATCAGCGTGAGGAGTGCAAGGGGTGTGCCATGGGCCACTACACCAATATTGTGTTTCCCAACAATGACAACAAGTCTAAGGGGATCGTGGACTTGATCTGTTCAAATGTATGTGGGCCCATGTCAGTCGTGTCTATTGGAGGGTTCAGCTACTGTGTGACCTTCATAGATGACCATTCCAAGAAGACCTAGATCTATCTTATGAAGACTAAGGACGAGGTCTTCAATCGGTTCCTATTGATTTTTCATAAGATCTTCTAACTAATAATTACTTCTTATGGTTTCTTACTTTAATCTTTTCTTGCATTCAAATTCACCATAAAGCAATTACACAAAAGGTCTCAACAGTAGAAACAAAATGCCAATAGGATCATAAAGAGAGTCAAACAAGAGACACAAGAATTTACCATGGGAAAATCCACATGAGGAAAACACCCAACAACCTTTTCCTTAGAGAAATACAGAGACACGTCTATATCTTCTAGTCAATCAAAAGGTCAAACTGACCAACAAAGTAGACTTGGTGAAACTTGGTCCAACTACCTTCTAGTCAAGTTAAAACAGCTACCTAAGAAATCTAGTCTACTCTAGTATTTTAGCCTTCTTCTTTACCCAGGAAAACTCAACTCTGCTACCCAGATAAACCCAGAAACTCTGCCACAGATTCGTTCTTTCTCTGCCTCAAATTTATCCTCTCTCTGCCTTAGATTCGTCCTTTCTCTCTACCTCATATTCTTATTATCTTTCTGCCTCAAGTGGTCTGAATTTCTTGCTTGAGGAGTGTTGACCACTACGTGTCAACTACCCATAGCAGTACACCCACTTTTCGCAAAAGGGATAACGCCTAATCGATGTGTTCCTGCCATCTAGCTATCATCATCAGCCTGAGGATCATCTTATATTGTAAACCCTTTCTGCATGTGTAAATTGTAAATAATCTTAGCAGATTTGTGTCGTGTATGTAATTGCCTAGGTAAATCTAATCTTCTGGTGACGATCTACATTCCGAAAGGTTTTTTGTCTCACTGACCCATGGTCGGCAGAGTTTTCCTTCATCCTTACCCCAAAGCCGAAATGGATTTTGTCACTAGAATGTTAGGGGAGTCCTAGTGTGCTAGATCGAGTCTATGTAAAAGTAATTTGGGAATTATCCTAACTATTTGGTTAGGTTATTTTATTACAAATTGCTTGATCTGCTAGATTATATTTGTGTCGCAGAACTGGGTAGTCTGTGAGGGTCTTGTTCAAATGGGTTTTCCCCCTTGAGATGTAAAAATGTAAAAATCATGATGTAGAATGTCTTGAGGGTTAGAAAAATAGTTTATCCCCTCATAGGTCCTAGGTCCTAGGCAATTTTAAATTTTCAAGAGGTAAAATTCGTGGATCCCTTAAAAAATTAAATCTTAACTGGTCCTGGGACTAAGGTTAATTCATTATTTTGCTAAATTTTATATCTTAGGTCCCTGGGGTTAATTCAAAGTCAAAGTTTTGAGGAAATAAATGTAAAATTTTAATTTTTGAATATATTAAAATGCATTTAGTTGAAAATTTTGAAATTTCCTCGATATTTAAAATTTCGACAAATGAGATTAAAAGAAATTTTGATCCTCATCAACAGTCGAGATCACTTTGACAAGGATCACTCGAACTAGCCGTTGGGAAATTTATCTTTAAATAGGGGGTCAGTTGTCAGTTGAAATCAATCCAATCTTTTGATCGTGTACTAAGCGAAAGCTCTCTCTTGTAATCTTTTTTATGAGCGATAAAGAAAGACTTTGGGGTTAACTTCTGTTGGTGTTACTCTTCATGGAAATGTTGTAAGATGTATTATTTTCATGCATATATTTCTTTTTGGCCATTGATATAGCTTTCTGAAGAGCGATCTGAGTACAGGTATCTTGCTCAGTCGCTGGGGTTTGAATGGTAATTTAAGTTTTGAATATAATCGCAGGTATCTCCATTAGATCTTAATTTTATTATCGTTTTCTCGCTCTATGTTGACGGCTAAATTGAGTTTTGCAAGAAAATCCTTAATTATTAGATCATCGAATGTTCGGGGAAGTTTTCGGCTGAACCAGCCAACTCCCGATCTATGTTTTTTGAAGAGCCCAGTTTGAATTTGATCCCCGGCTTATCATAATATATTTTTATGGGTAATGCATGAAGGGTTTCAAGCTTAGTACCTCCTCTAAAATTCAAAAAATTTTAATTTTTCTGTGCTAAATCGTTAGATCTGGTTGTTGAGAGCCACAGATCATTAAACCTGGGAGCAGAGTCGAACTCACAGTCCCTAGATCTGATAGATCTGCCATTTTTGTACATAGATTTGTAATTAATTTTGGTTTTTTGACTTTGGTTTCAGGGTTTTTTGGGTCATTGTGTATATATCGTTTGGGTGTTTTCTATTGTATTTCAATTGCGGATCTGAAGTTGAAGCTGTGCAGAGTCTTGATCTAGGCCCTGGAGGGTAAGATCTGGATCTTTGGAGGTCCATCAGCATCAGTTTTACAAGGAATCAATTTAGCTTTTCAGATCTGGAATTTCAGTGAGGGTTTCAGGGTCAAATCTGAAGCAGATGGATTTGATATTTTAATTAAATCTGGAAAAATTTTAAAATTTTTAGGGTTTGACTGGTGATTTTTAAGCTGAGGTTTTTCGATTTTTTCTTGGAAAGTCTGTCTTCTATTCGCCGCCATCCTCTGCATCTTCATTCCTAAACGTTGTGGAAAAACCTACACGCTGCTATCAAACCCCTGCCATCTCCACGCATTGCAATACTTCTCCTCGCTGTCTGCAATCTCTCCCATCGCCACTTGCGTCTATCCTCCTCTATCCCTCAACACAGCCATCCAAACCCTCCCACGCAGACTCTTCTATCCTCCTCGCTGTCTGCAACCTCTCCCACGCACCTGCGTTGAAACGCTCTCCCCTCATCGCATTTCTCTTAACCCGCAGCCTCTTCATCGATCCTTCCTCCAAATCCGCGTGCCTCCCTTTCGTCGCTGCTCAAACCTGCGTCCTTTCCTCTCTGGCATTTCCACACTGCAAATCTATCCTCTCTACCATTGCAGCCTCCTCGACTGCTGCCATTCACTGCACGCAGTCTTCACTGCCTCTTCGCGTTGCCTTCTTTCGCTGCTTTGTCAGCTTTTATCCCTCCCGCGTGCTCTATCTTTCCTCACCAGCATACTCCCCATCACAGCTCCATCCTCGTCCCTTCTCCATTTCGTCACCCTCTGCTCCTCACGCATGCAGACCCACAGTCACAAAAAAAGGAACATTTGAAACCCTCTTTTTTGGTATGCTGCATTATTTTTGTTTGGTTCTTAATTCACTTGTATATATATTTAGGATTTACGACTTAGGGTTAGTTTCATTGATTTTGATTTAAGTTTGATTTTTATTTTTATTTTCATTTCGATTTTCATGTGATATTTCACTCATTCTAATTTTTTTTATTTTGTACATACATATTCTAATACTTTTTTCATTTCATTTCACCTTTTTTATTTTTTTATTTCATTATGGTTTTGAAAAACCTTAAAAAATAAATATAAAAAACTCTTTTAAAAAATCCCTAAAAATTTTAAAATTTTCAAAATATAAAAATGAAAAAACTTTAAATTCTAAACATTTAAAAAAAATTAAAAATTCTAAAAATTTAAATTTGTGATTACGGATTTAAATTAAGGGGTTTTTCACTTAAATGTTAAAAATTTTAATGTGGCCTATGGCCCATTAAAATTTCGATTTTTGACCCGTTGATTAATTTTAAATTCCTTGGTGTCTCTGATGTTAAACACTAAATTTTAAATTCTCATGATTTCTCTATTGTCAAGTGCGACAAACGTTTTAAATTATATTGGCTACGAGAGAAAATTTATTAAATCTAAATCTTGGGCAGTTTATGAAAATCATTTAAAATCTATAATATTTTGCATGATACAGTGTTGGGTATTTATGTGGATTATCGTCACTTTTCGTCACATATTGAAAATTGCTCTGGGTAGCCTATTTTATTGATAGTTAATTCAAATATCGAAGGCATTGGTCTAAAATTGTTTCTATCTTGTGGTCGTATCTTGTTTACTTTGGCGTTTAATCTATCAATTTGAATTTATTTTCATCAAGTTATCCATCATTAAAATCTCCTAGAGTCTATTTTTCACAGGCTATCCTCATCTATTCACCTAGGGACTGCCCCCCTTGACTTGTCTAGGAGAGAGTCTAAACGGAGTAAGGATTTAAGAGTGATAGCCCTTACTCTGAGCGTTGTCACGCTGCCTAGACACTTTGTGCGACAACAAGGAGGTTGAATGTCACATATATAGTGATCATGTTGGCAGAATGGACGCCTCTTTGACTGGGGCCAACTTGACTAGGACAGGGGCCGACTTGCCTAGGAGGAGGGCCGACTTGGCTTTTTTAGAGCCAAAAAATCATTTTTTCAAAATTTAAATTCTATTTTGAAAAGGACATGAAGAACATGCCTTAAAATTTCTCTTTTGACAATAACATGAAGAACATGTTTTATATTTATCATTACAAATACATCAAGGCTAAAATGTTAATTATGAAAACTGACCATAGCTACAAAAATTCAACACTCACTCTTAGCTAGAGAGGTATTCATAATGACTATCTAGGTGTTATCATGTTGACAAATTTCTCTAAGAAAAGGTCATAGCAATTCATGATCAACACCAACATCATTTAATTACTTGGTCAACAACTCTGACACATGGTAAATCAATAGCATCAACTAGCTACCATAATTTTGGTCGGTACCTCTGACCATGGTGCCTCATCACCATAATCCCAGTCAGTATTCCTTACACATGGTGCAACATTAGCATCAACTAGTCATCATGATTTTGGTCCATCTGACACATGGTATACATACTAGTCTTGGTTCACCATCATTGCAATCAATATATTTGACAAACGGTGAATCTCCAAAGGCCACACTCTACCTAAGTAATTTCGGGCATGATGCTAAATGATAAAATGTTAATTATGAAAACTGACCATAGTTACAAAAATTCAACACTCACTCTTAGCTAGGGAGGTATTCATAATGACTATCTAGATGTTATCATGTTGACAAATTTCTCTAAGAAAAGGTCATAGCAAATCATCATCAACATCAACATCATTTAATTACTTGGTCAACAACTCTAACACATTGTAAATCAATAGCATCAACTAGCTAACATAATTTTGGTCGGTACCTCTGACCTATGGTGCATCATCACCATAATCCCAGTCAGTATTCCTTACACATGGTGCAACATTAGCATCAACTAGTCATCATAATTTTGGTCCATCTGACACATGGTATACAAACTAGTCTTGGTTCACCATCATTGCAATCAATATATTTGACACACGATGAACCTCCAAAGGCCACACTCTACAGAAGTAATTTCTGGCATGATGCTAAATGAGCTCACTCAACCTACCTGGAGAGTTCTGAGACTAAAGTTGAAAGGCACCCACTCAACTGAGTGATCCTAGGCCTCTAAGACCATTCTTCCTAATTCAGGTCAACATACTTGACACAGGAAGAAAAATTGTCCTTTGCTGGACCATTTTCACTAATTTCGTTCAATACACTCGACACGGGGAGAATGACTGCCCTAAATGAGCTAGCAACGTTGATCTGTCAATCCACTACACGTGGAAAGCATCACGCTCAACAAGTCATCACTTGGAGCAATTCACCAATTATCCAAGTCGTTGCTTGGAACATAGTCAACTCTTGTGACCTATGGTGAAACCCTAGGCTATTACCATTCCTACATGTTAATTGAATGGTAACTCTCCTACTCAATGCTAAAGGCACTCACTCGCCCACCTGGGGAGCACTCTGGGCCTTGATGCTCTCTAGGCCATTCCCCCTAGCCACATTTTGTGGGCCATGTTCACTACTCAGTGTTAACTACCCCATAAGTAGAGGACAGTTCAGAGTTGTCAATTTTTTCAAAATTCATCATCATCATTGCAACTTTTGGTCTTCAGTTGTAATCCCAATTTTGCAGCCCTGTAGGCCTTGATGTAAAAATGATCCTAGTATGTTTATAAAGCCATGTAAAACATCTAGGTAAGCCTATGAGTTTTACCAAAGAATTTCACTCTAAGGAGTTTTTTTTATCCTCCGCCAATTATTTGTGTTTTTAAAGATTTATAATTGGTAGAGTTTTTCTCTCAAGCATGCCCCATAGCTAGAGTGGGGCTCGATGGTAAGGTCTTAGCTCAGTCTTAGTGTATCAAGTCTATGTAAACTATCATACTAGATCATTTGTAAAGTGTCACAGAATTTGGTTGAGTCTAAAGGTCATATTTTTATTATGAAAAATCCCCTTCGAAAATCGGATTTTATGTAATATTGCATGTAAAGATGTAAAAGGTGTTGTCTATAAAGGTTCTAGGAGGTGTGGGTACTCAAAATTATACCTCAACTCCTAAACTTTCTAACTAGACACACTTTGAGGGCGGAAAATTATGTCTAAATCCCACTAGAGTCATTATTATTATTTTCTTGCAAAAAAATGGCAAAATAATTAGCCAAAAATAAAATAAAAATAAAATGAGAGAAAATATTTTTTCTCCAAGTGGAAAAATAATTAAAAAGGGAATGTGCACTTTCCAAAAAAGGGATCAAACTGAAGGTTGAGAAAAGTCTAGAGGTCATATTTTTATTATCAAAACTCCCCTTAGAAAATCGGATTTTATGTAATATTTGATGTAAAGATGTAAAAGGCGTTGTCTATAAAGGTTCCAGGAGGTGTGGGTACTCAAAATTATACCTCAACTCCTAAACTTTCTATCTAGACACACTTTGAGGGCGGAAAATTATGTCTAAACCCCTCTAGAGTCGTTATTATTATTTTCTTGCAAAAAAATGGCAAAATAATTAGCCAGAAATTAGTCAAAAAATCAAAATGAGAAAATAATTTCTTCCTCCAAGTGGAAAAATAATTAAAAAGGGAATGTGCACTTTCCAAAAAAGGGATCAAATTGAAGGTTGAGAAAAGTCTCATTTCTATGGCAAAAAAGACCCACAAAAAATCGTTGCGCCGGAAGGAAAATGTTTTCTCAATGGAAATCGAATTTTTTGATCCAAGTGCTTATTTTGAATGAAGGAATTTCAAGAAAATTATTTTTGAAGATTTTCCAGTGGTCCAATACCACTCCAAGGTCAAAGATTGGTCCATCCAACACATCAATCAAGGAGGTCGCATTTTTCTATGGATTTGTGCAGCAATAATCAAGAGTTCAAATTATTTTGAGAAGGATCAAGCCATGGATCAAGTCAACTAGCCGTTTTTTCCACTTGGAGGCTCTCACACTCTCATTTTTGTATATAAGGAAGCTTTAAGCTCCTCATTAGATCATGTAATCTTGAGCACTTGGCTAAGTGAAGCTCTGTTATCCTTGTAAGATTTTTTTTTTTTGAGAAATATAATAAATGTCTTTGGGGCAAAGCTATGGTGTTATTCTTCAATTATGTGGTATAATCTTTCTGATCTCTTGTGCTTAACGTTCTACTAGTGCTTTATAATGTTGTTATTTCCATTAGCTCTTGAATATTCATTGGTGCACAGTTTTACCTTGCATCATTGTTTAAATTTGGAGAAACACACTAGGTGGAGCAGATCTATTAGTTTTTGGTTACACCTTAAACTCCTCTATCACTATGCTATCCAAATCTCTTTGGATCTAACAATTATCTTTTAAGTGTGTGTAGAAAATAATATTGTTGATCAGATCTTGGATACTTAGGGACATTCTCGGTTGAATTAACAAACTATTCAAACATAGAAGTTGAAAAACCCATATTGACTCATCTGAAGACTTATCTTTCGAATCAAGAAAAGGGGTTTTCCTTACCATTTGCTCTAGATCAAATTTAATTATCTTTAAA
The DNA here is from genome assembly GCA_000404065.3 of Pinus taeda. Taxonomy (NCBI): domain Eukaryota; kingdom Viridiplantae; phylum Streptophyta; class Pinopsida; order Pinales; family Pinaceae; genus Pinus; species Pinus taeda. The sequence goes on along the minus strand of APFE030499001.1, from coordinate 20,079 downwards.
ATCTTTCAAAATTTATTTCTTAGAGCTTTGATGAATAGATTTTCTATTTAAAGAGCTTATCATTGTAAATTTGAGAATAGATCTTGTGTATATATTTTCTCCTAACCTTGTATATAATTCCATCTATTTGTATATACTTGTTGGGTTTTTATTGATTCTTCTTTGTAGATCTGAAGGAAGGCATCGATTTTGGGCTTGGATGTATTGTATATAATTTTTGCAGGCTTGATCCCATTGAAATTTTGAGGAAGATTGTTTTCTAAAACTAGGATCAGCCTCCTAGCCTAAGCAGCTAGGGATTTGAGGGCAGCGAAGATTTTTCAAGGAGCCTTCTAGCCCTTTCTGGTGGCCACAAGGGTTTGGAGCCTTATTTGCCTTCCAAATCGAAATTTCTCCAAGGGTTTTCCTCCATAATATTTTTGCAATTTTTTTCAACTATTTTGCTTGGGGTTTTGGCCATTCACTATTCAGATCTGATCTTCTAGGGTAGCCGCTAGCCTTAGGGCTTGTCCTGGCACCTTGTGAGGGTTCATTTGTGGCTCATATAAATTGTGGAGACCTTTTCTTGAAGGCCGCAAGCATTTCTAACCTTTTCCCTCTAGGTCACAAGCCCTCTAGGGCTTCTAGCTCTTGCCATTTGATTTTATTTGCTAACCTTTGTGACTTTGCGGGAGATTCAGCGAATTCTTGGAGAGTTCCTCTATACATTTTGGCATCAAAAAATTGATTTTCAAAGGCTTGTTATCACTTGCAAAATATTTAATGAAGTTGCATATTTTTAGGCCTATTTCCTCAAGGCTAAGAGCTCCTAGAGAAGCCTCTTCTTTGATTGGTGCGAAGGGCCTATTGATTGTAGGGGAGCCGAATTTTTTTTTTTTGAAATAATTAAGCCTTGATTTTAAAGAGAATCACCATAAAATTTTGATAAAATTTCTGAATAAGTCGTGAGGATTTGAAGGCGTTCCTTCACCTAGGCGTGGGCTCTTGTCAATGGCATAATTTCTTGTTGAAGGTCAAGTTCCCTTGGAGGGTTAGATCAACTTGTTTGAGGTGTTGGTAGTCATAATTGGTAGTTGACTTGGTTCATCTTTGTATCTTGAGGAGACTGGGTTGTGAAGTACTCTCATCATTGTAATCCTCGTTGAGTTGAAGAATCCTTTCTCTTTGTCAAAAGGACTTCTTCTCTTGTATTATAATAATAAGATCTTTGTGTTTTGAGGGAGCTTGCGATCTCAATCCCATGGTACCCCGCCTCCTTATTTAAAGGGAGGCTTTCTCTTTCTCTTTCCCTTTCTCTCAGTCTTTGAATCTAGCTTACTAACTTGTTTCATTGTTGTCATAGTTTACATCTGATCTCTTTAGTTGCATTCGTTGATTATTTGATCTATTGTACTTGAGATATATATTGTCTTTGTTTCATTTGCAATTGAAGATTAAAAGTAGCCTTTCTCTAATCTTGTTAGCAATTTCATTTGCCATCATCCAATTGTGTTTTGATTATACATCTTTGCTTGTTTCCATTATCCAATATAAGTAAAGACACCTTAAGAAGTATTTCTTGTCAAAAGCATTGTGAGAAATTGCTCCAACATCTAATTTCTATTGTATCATTGGGTAACATTCTAATCGCTTCATTTGATCATTATTGTAAGATAATCATCTTGTGCTCATAAGTGAATCTCAATTATAACTGACTTGCATGTCTCTCTTATTGAAGCATTAGGCATTGAATCTCAATGGAACATTTGCATTTGCATTCCTAAATGTTGATTTTGGGTAGCATCAGATGTGCTCTAGCTTCGAAATTTTGTGGAGAGGCTAGAACACATGAGATCTCCAAGACCCAGAAATCGTTTGGAGAAATTCCACCCGAATGAGGAGTTATTAAAATAATTAGTATTTTTAATGGGTTCCTAAATCTGAACTTAGGAAATAAAAATATTAATGGGTATCAATAAAGATATGGGTGAGAAGCTTCTAAGAGACGAGGATCAAGTCCGTTTTAATCTTAGCCGTTGATTCATCAACAGGGAAAGTATAAGAGAAGACTTGAGAGTCATTTTGAGACACACCGGGTAAATACCCATTACCCCAAGGGAAATCGATTCTCAAGGAGGAGGAGTTCAATTTCAGAGGGAGAGTTGCAGGGTCAATGAAGAGGAGGGCATCAGCAACAGTCAGTGACTGAGAAGGAGGTGACGCAAGGCATTCGAGAGACAAAGCAGAGGGAAGCACAGGGAAACAGCACCATTGGAGACGCATTCCTCACACAGACCGACACAGAGTGACGCAGAAGTGACACAAAGGTGGGTGAAGGGTCTTTAGGGTGTCAGAACTTCTCCAGGAGGAGGAGAAACTTTGTCTCAAGTGTTTTCTCTCAAAAGTGTCTCGGTTTTATTTGTGGAACCATTCCTTGTAAAGCGATTGTTGCTGAAGATTAATAAAACCCTCATTTGTTGCACTAGTTTTCCCACATTGGGTTTTTCCAGGGATAATTGTTCAAAAACAATTGTGTTGATGTGATTGATTCTTGTGCTTTTATATCACTGTTATTTTCTCTATGTAATTATGTGATAAATGTAGTAGAATTTATTTTAATGTTTATTGAAGGGTTTCGTAAATAACTTATTGTGAGAGATAAGTAGGTGAAATAAATCAGTTACTGCAATAGAATTTCGTGTTAGAAATTTTGACATGGTATCAGAGCAGAGATTGGGCAACAGGATTGAAGAATCTGCTATGAGTCAGGAGCATGATGTCGAGGCATCAACTCAAAGGGACTCACGCAGATCTCTAGAGAAAGAAGAGAGCACGAAGAACATGGATCGCGATTATTCTATGTTAGCTTCCAGACTGGAAGAAGAAGTTGTTTGCCTAGCGAGTTCTGCCTCCTCTAAGGTTTGGTATATAAATAGTGGAGCTTCCTAGCATATGACAGGAATACGAGAATGTTTTTCGAATTATCAGGAAGAAAGGATGAATTTTCAGATCACCATGGGAAATAAGGCAAAGTGTACCCCCGTAGGAAGAGGTACTATAGTCTTTCAAACAAAAGCAGGGGATCGGCTTCGAGCAACCAATGTGCTGCATGTGCCAAGATTGGGATGAACTTACTCTCTATATCTCAACTTCAAAACAGGGCTATGACGTTTTCTTCATTAAGGAGAAAGCATATGTCAAACACCCGAGTTGGAAAAAGAAGGCCCAGATTGGAATCAGAAGTAATAGGCTGTATAGATTACAGCGAGAATCTCCAACAGCACTGATAGGCAGTAGTGGGGATAAAGATTTGAATGAACTATGTCACAAGAGGATGGGACACTTACACCATGGGGCTCTAAGAATTCTTGGGAAAATAGTGTCAAGAGTTCTAGAATTAAGTACCGAACGAGATGATGTATGCAGAGGATGCGCACTAGGAAAGTATGCCAAGGCAGCTTTTTCCAGAAGCAACAATAGGGCTAAGAGTGTTATGGGATTGATACAACCAGATATCTGCGAACCCATGTCCACAAAAGCTCTTAGTGGGGCCGAATATTCCGTCACATTCATTGATGACAGTTCTAGAAAGGCTTGGATCTACTTTCTAAAAACCAAGGATGAGTTTTTTGGTCGATTCAAAGAGTTCAAGGCTCTAGTTGAGAATCTAACAACAAAGAAGATAAAGATATTGCGGTTAGACAATGGTGGAGAATACATTGACAAGGACTTCACTGATTTTTGCGCAAGGGAAGGCATCAGAAGAGAGAGGACAGCCCCCTATAATCCGGAGCAAAATGGAGTAGCAGAAAGGAAGAACTGGACTATTGTTGAAGCAGCTAGGGCAATGTTGTATGATCAGGATATACCAAAGTTTCTATGGGTAGAAGCATGCAACACGGCAATGTATATCCAGAACAGGACTCCTCACATGGCATTAGTTAAGATTACTCTGGAGAGTGTCTTTACCGGTAAGAAGCCTGAGGTGAGTCATTTCAGGATATACTGCCATGTACCCAAAGAGAAGAGGAAGAAATTGGATCAGATTGTAGAGAAAGGATATCTTGTAGGATATAGCGAGAATGCTAAGGCATATAGAGTCTATCTTCCAAGGAATAGGAAAATCGTAATTCGACGGGATGTAAAGTTCATGGAGGACAGAGCCTTCAGAAGCCTTCAGAAAATACCGAGAAATGCCTTCCGAAGAGCAGTCAAAGGATGATCTATTGGTCCTGCCACTTCGACCAACAGAAACTAGCACTAGTATTTCTCCTAAAGACAAAACTCCAAAGGTGGAGCCTCAGGAAGAGGAGTAGCAGATAGATAGACCCACTACCAATGGTAGAGACTTCGACAAATACTACGAGATGTAGAGGATTTTGTCGGGGCACCCAGGAACGAGAAAAGGGAGTGTAGACAGCCAGACAAATACCAAGCCTTGGTGGCTCAGTTTGGAAAACCCTCCAATTTTCAGGAGGTCGTTCAGCATCAAGCATGGGTAGATGCTATGGTGGAGGAATACAGTTCCATAACGGTCAATGATGTCTGGGAAGTGGTACCTAGGCCTCAGGGTAAGGTCAGTTGTAGGGTCGAGATGGCTCTACAAAGTCAAATACATTGTAGATGGTAGTGTAGAAAAATACAAAGCCAGGTTTGTGGCTAAGGGGTTTGCTCAGAAGGAAGGGATAGACTACGAAGAAACCTTTGCCCCAGTAGCCAGGTATACTTCTATTAGATCTGTGATATCCCTTGTAGCTCAGATGGGGTGGGAGATTCACCAGATGGATGTCATGACGACATTCTTCAACGGGGTGATAGAAGAAGAAGTATACATTCAACAACCAGAGGGTTTTGAGACACATGAGAAGGAATCTCATGTATGCAGATTGAAGAAAGCTTTGTATGGGCTTAAACAGGCACCTAGAGCATGGTATGGTCGAATTGATGTCTACTTGCAGAAGATGAGATTCGTCAAGAGTAATGCAGATCCTAACCTCGACTATCTGGTTGTAGAGAATGAGCGTTTGATCCTAGTTTTATATGTGGATGATCTCTTTCTGACAGGATCATCCAGGCTCATCAAAGATTGCAAGGAGAACCTAGCCACAAAATTCGACATTAAGGATTTGGGACGAATGCATTATTTCCTGGGGTTGGAAGTTTGGCAGCAGAAGGGTGAAATTTTCCCTGGGCAAGGGAGATGCATGGAGATTTTGAAAAGGTTCAGAATGCAGGACTATAGACCTATGGCTACTCCAATGATCACCAACTGGAAGAAGATTGATGCATCCAAAGATAAAGAAGTCGATCCCACCTTGTACAAGCAGCTCATAGGGTCCCTGATGTATCTGGTCAATACCAGGCCGGACATTTGTTACGCTATCAATAACCTCAGTCAGTTCATGGTAGAACCAAAGAGGGCGCACTGGGCAGCAACCAAGCATGTTCTCAGATATATACGAGGAACAGTCGAGCATGGACTAATGTACAACCAAGGCAATGACATCAGGTTGAGTGGGTTCACTGATGCAGATTGGGCTGGAAGTTCAGTAGATCGGAAAAGTACCACTGGATACTGTTTCAGCATTGGATCAGGAATGACCTCCTAGTGTAGTAGGAATCATAAATCCATGGCTCTGACCTCAGCTGAAGCTAAATATATGGCAGCTAGCACAGCTTCGTTCAAAGCCATATGGCTTGGGAAATTGCTTGTAAATCTATTCAAGAGAAAGATGGAAGCGACCAATATTTTGTGTGATAATTAGAGTTGCATCAAGCTCTCTGAGAATCCAGTCTTTCATGATCAGTCGAAGCACATTGATATCAAGTGTCACTTTATCAGAGACTATGTCTAACAAGGGGTAATACAGTTGAGGTACACCCCAACAAGAGAACAAGTGGCAGACATTCTCACCAAGGTCCTAGAAAGAACAAAGTTTGTTTACTGCAGAGAGAAGATGGGGATGGTAAAGACTCTGCTTCAGTAGCAAAAGCGGACAGTATAAGGAGTTGCAGTGCAGCAGATAGCAGTGACAGTGCTATGGGCAGCATGATGCAGCATATTCAAAGGGAGTTGCAGTACAGACGTAGCGGTGACAGTTAGAATGCCATGGGCAACAGTACAGGTTGCAACAGCGCAGTGGATGAGGGGTAGTTGGTCGAACATGTTAGACACACATGGGAGCAAGAACAATATGAATGATAAATCACGAGAGTACAATTTTTATTAACAAGAGATATACATTTATAGTACAATATGTGACCATTGGGTTTCACATCCCAAGGTCTCTTGGACTCCTTTTGTCCATTCGACTTCCACACTAACCCATTAGGGGTTAGGTGTCCAACATTCCCCCCCTTAATCCGAAGGGTTATGTATGAGTCCAAGAAGAGAGCTGTAATACAAAATGTGCAAATATGCATGGCAGCACTAGCCTGAATGTGCTCTCTGAAATGTTGGTATAAAGGGCGGTGGTTTAAGGATGGCCACCAACACTGGAACGCTTAGTGCAGTTCCCGGAACTCTTCCA
>APFE030499001.1:1052-12314 GCA_000404065.3 Pinus taeda | reverse complement strand
AATTCGATCTACAAAGGATAGTCTTGGCTTGAAACAATTTCCACTGAACTCCTAGATAATGCCAAATTGCTGCAACTTTAAAGAATATAAACAGTCCCCAATTCTTATGAACATTGAACTCTGTCATTCCCAAAAATCCCCCAGCATAATCACTTTCAAAGCAGAAATGATGGCTATCAAAAGGCAATACCCTTGTGGATTATCTTCCTTTTGAATGCAAGTATCGAAATTAATAAAATAATTATTTGAAGTACCTACACCAACACTTCTTCAGATATATCCAAGTCAGGAGACAAACAAACTGCTGAAAATTCACACACCTTCTTGCTCAACTGGTTGGAAAGATTCCCTCAATATAAAAATTTACAATGAGCAGATGCGAAGTTCTTAAATCCTCATGACTGATCAAATAAAGATACAAGCAATGTTTTCTAAAGGGCCAACAATGAATATTTACTACATCAAAATTAGCTTAAGTAGGTTTGTATCAAACCTTGCCTCTGCCCATCACCAACGCACCTTTGAGTGCTTTCGACCCTCTAAATTCTCAATGTACCAAGGGATGCACGTGCTCAGGTTTTCAAGTCTAGATTATGGAGTCGACAATAGGGTTTGAACCTTGCCTGAGTGCCAGATACTTTATGCCTCTTAAGTTAGCAAATTCACCAGGAAAAATGCAGAATAATGGCATTAAAGTAGGAATAAGGAAATATGATGTAACCTTCCTCAGTGAACGGAAACCAAATCAACACATTTGCTTTCAATTCTTTTGCGTTGCATTGAAAACATGATTTCAAACACACGTTCCAGCATCAATTTAATACAACACCAACTGTTTTTCCTTCGTCCATTTTTCAAACCAACATAGGAACCTAATACTCGAACAAAAGTGAGCGAATGCACATATAAACCACCAGTCTCTCTCTGTTTGCAGACTTCTTAAGCACAGAATTAGTTTGATTCTAGAGAACAGCCATCTAGGCCACTGATAAAGCCAGAACTCCACTTACTAATTAATACTGTGTCACTTCCACAAATTCTCTCAGTTTTGGCAATCTCGTTCGCTGTTGTTTCCAAACAGACAGAAGATTACATCTTGTCTTCCATCAAAGCTGCGTATGAAAGAGCAAGATCTCGCCAGCTATTTAAATGGAATTGTAGCCACATTTAGGATTCTATACTGTCTGAATTACGGGCAGTGTATGCAATATGAATGGTTAAATGGATATGGAGTTGTTACAGCGGTATCGTGGTGACCGACGAGAGCTTTAGTTCGATTCTAGAGATTTCATCTATTCAAGCTCAACTTCTTATAATCTTCCACAAAGATTAGTTATATAAAAATGGAAATCCCAACTGGGGAAGGTCTGCACGAGGGCTCAGAAAGTATGGGCATGGTTACCAGCGGAAAGGTTATGTAGATATTGCGTTGTGTGTAAACAATGGAATGCCCTCATTTCATTCACACAATTCATAACTAATGATTGGCTTGCGGCACCTCCCAACCAAAAACCATGGCTTCTTTTGTTCCTTGACTGGAAGTCGGAGTCGTTGAATTATATGGCATACTGCCTCTTCACAAAGACGTGGAAGCGATTGTCACTCGCCTTCTTAAAGAATCGATATGACTTTGACATATTTTCGGTGGAGGTATCGGCAGCAGGCCTTTTCTTGACATCTTGCGTATCTTCGAATAATAAATATGTATGGAGACATATTGTCTGCAATCCTCTTACAGGAAAGTCGATAGAACTTCCCAGGATAGAGGGTCGTGCTAAACACACATACCGAGACTTAACTTCAAGGCTTCATTGCAACGCACTGCCTTCAAAAACTCAATGTACACAGTGATGCTAGAGATTGTTCGAAGCAGAAATTAAACTTCATTTAACACATTGTTTAAGTATTCAACTGCTCTTCATTCAAAGCAAGGATTCATTCAATACTACAGCGTTAATATGCATTCACCGTTAATGTATTAAAGCAGCAGATTCATTCAACACCACAGCGTTAATACGCATTCAATAAACCGTTGATACTACAAACGTTGTGTTAAAAATGGGACAGCGTTGCCAATCAACAATTCAAACGCATATACCAGAAGTCAGTTCAATACCATATACAAAACTTGAACGGGCATACAGCGCACAGCGTTAATATCATATAAACCCACAGCGTTCAAATGATTCAAATGTTAATATTCAAACTCACAAGCATATAACCCATTCAATAACGCACAGCATTAATGTTTAACGGCCATTCAAACGCATTCAAATGCAGTTCAATACCATATACAAAAGCAGTGTATACCAAAAACCGCAGAGCCCCTTCAACGCATTCAACGCATTCAACTTTAGACGTAACGCATTCAATAGGAGCGGACCTTCATCGATGGAGGCGTATCTCTGCAGTGGCACCGTCAGGCCTCAGCACTAAAACAGGAAATGACAGTATGGACAGATGTGCAGTGCTGGTAGAGGTAGGGAATAAGGCAGAGTCAGAGGTCAGGTAACACAGAACTGACATATATATAGAGACCGCAAAACAAGTGGCTCAAATTGGAGGAGGACCAGCAATCGCCCGCTCTGATACCATGTTAGACACACATGGGAGCAAAAACAATATGAATGATAAATCACGAGAGTACAATTTTTATTAACAAGAGATATACATTTATAGTACAATATGTGATCGTTGGGTTTCACATCCCAAGGTCTCTTGGACTCCTTTTGTCCATTCGGCTTCCACACTAACCCTTTTAGGATTAGGTGTCCAAAAGAACATCAACAGTGCAGAGGACCGATGCTGTGGATTGGTGTGATGCTTCTGTTGGGAAGTATTGCTAGAGCACATCCCTAGCTAAGAGAGAGTGTTGATTTTGGGTAGCATCGGATGTGCTCTAGCTCCGAAATTTTGTGGAGAAGCTAGAACACATGAGATCTCCAAGACCCAGAAATCGTTTGGAAAAATTCCACACGAATGAAGAGTTATTAAAATAATTAATATTTTTAATGGGTTCCTAAGTCTAAACTTAGGAAAATAAAAATATTAATGGGTATTAATAAAGATATGGGTGAGAAGCTTCTAAGAGACAAGGATCAAGCTTGTTTTAATCTTAACCGTTGATTAGAGACTTAATCTTGGTCGTTTATTCATCAACAAGAAAAGTATAAGAGAAGACTTGAGAGTCATTTGGAGACACAGCGAGCAAATACTCAGTACCCCAAGAGAAATCGATTCTCAAGGAGGAGTTCGATTTTAGAGGGAGAGTCGCAGGGTGAAGGAAGAGGAGGGCATCAGTAGCAATCAGTGACTAAGGAGGCGGTGACGCAGGGAATTCGAGAGACAGCGCAGAGGGAAGAGCAGGGAGACAACACCATTAGAGATGCAGTCCTCACACAGACTGACGCAGAAGTGACGCCGAGGTGGGTGAAGGGTCTTCAAGGTGTCAAAACTTCTCCAGGAGGAGGAGAAACTTTGTCTCAGGTGTTTTCTCTCAGAAGTCTCTCAGTTTTTCTGTGGAATCATTCCTCGTAAAGCAATTGTTGTTGAAGATTAATAAAACCCTCATCTGTTGCACCAGTTTCCCACATTGGGTTTTTCCAAGGACAATTGTCCAAAAACAACTTTGTTGATGTGATTGATTCTTGTGCTTTAATATCACTGTCATTTTCTCTATGTAATTATGTGATAACTGCAGTAGAATTTATTTTAATGTTTACTGAAGGGTTTCATAAATAAGTTAATAACTTATTGTGAGAGATAAGTAGGTGAAATAAATCAGTTACTGTAGTAGAATTTCGGGTTAGAAATTTTCACACTAAAAATTACCTCCAAGCATAAGCTTGGTCGATATAGAGATAGGACAACCTTCTTCATTTCCAATTTGAGAAGCATGACCCTTAAGCAATGGTTAAAATGAGTGACCTTTCAATTCTCTTGTGGTCGAGTCCCTTGTAAGAACGGAGGCACTTGGATTGCTAGAACTCCTAGGTCAGTATCATTAATGAGGCCTTAGCCTCCTCCGCCGGCAGTTCTCCTAACAACCTTGTTCTAAGACTTGCTTCAATAATTGAGGAGAAGGCCTTCACCTTAATCTAGGCATATAACTAAAATTTACCAAGACTTTGCATCTCATGTAAATTAGTCTTGTACTCATTCATTTGACACTTCAATTGGTTATTGGTAATTGGAATTTTGTGCTAAATCAATTATTTTTTGGCAAGCTTTTCCTTATATTCTTGTACTTATTAATTTCATGCCCATTGCTCTTAAATGAAAGTACAAGCTTTCTTTCCTTGCAAGTTATATTTAGAGCCTTATTGCTCATAGTTTCAACTGCTTATAATCTCTTGACCTCTTGTACTAACCTTCTCTTCCAGCGTTGCCAATCTTGTAGCTCAATACCATTTCTTTCCTTGCAAGTATTGTAATTCATCTTTGAGCATTGTTATAAGACACTGGTCACTTATCTCTATATCTTGTTGAGTGTCACATTGATCTAATCGAATCTATCTATTGATAACTACATTGCTCAATATCTTACTTGCTAATTCATCTTAAATCAAGTGATCTAGAGAAGTAACTACCTTGCCTTAGATCTGCTAGAGCTTGTTGTTTCAAAAAGTTTTCCTTTCCCATCCATCTTTAGGGACCACTACTTTGAGCGTTGCACCTTAGGTGTACACTTTAGGCGACAACATTTTTTAGCGCCATTGTCAGGGATAAATCACTACAAGTCGAAGTCTATAGAATCTTCCAGTGTGAGAACAAGAACTTGTTTCCTGCACAGTTCTTTTTACATTAGTCTACAACCACAGTGAAACTGCTTGGCGTCAACACAGACAGGAATCTACGCCAACTGGACATGTTTGTCTAGGATTCAAGAGCAGGTTCATTTCTAGTCAAGACGGGAACTCGAACACTTTAGAGGTACCTTCAAGTTGGTCGTCTCAAGATACTTCATTGCTTTACTTCTTTAAAAGCCTCATTGCCTTAATTTGACTGCCTGTTTAGACCCACAGACCTTAGAAAATGTTCCACCCAGAAAACCCGAGCCCAAAAGTTTGGCCAAAACTTCGTCCTTCCTGTACAAGCACGGCAGAATCATAGGTTTATGTTCCTCTGCCTTGGATGATTCAGTCTGTGGCCAAAAAAGGTTTCAGAAAACATTGCTCTAGATACAGCTAGCCAATACCACAAAACCTTAATCCTCACAAATTTGTTGTCTTTCAATACCTTCCTATACCTAGAACAGAGATTAATCCCACACAAATTTGATTCCTTCTATAGAGAGTAGTCTTGTACTAAACAGAAAGCGAAGAAGAGGAGATGGTGTCAACTAGGGTGGGATCTTTCACCACTGAAATTGACAATTTAGGAAGGGGTCTTAAAACCCTCAGAGCAATTGCTCAACAAATCAATAAGATGATCACAATGATGCCTCCAATTGAATTAAACCCTCCTTTATTTATAGAATTCCTTGAGGGCTTCATCTTCTTAATTGGTTGAGTGTATCTTACTCAAAACCCTAGTTTCGGGTTTTTTCGCCCAGATGACCCAAAATTTGCCCAACAATGGTTATTTTGGGTTATTATCCCCTTTATAAAGGACTATAACCTACAGGGACACATAGGCTCATAAGTCCATTCACCCTCAATTCGTAGAGGACATTACAGTCCCCCCTTGCCCGAAATGGCTTGCCCTCAAGCAATTCCAAATTCGGGTGCTGCAAAATTCATTCTTCTCCCCACGCTGCATTCTCCTCTGGTAAATTCTTCCATTTGATGAGGTATTCCAGAATTAGTCTTCCCCTTAACTTCTTTTCCTGCACTGCCATGATCATTTCCGAAATCAATTCCAGATGTCTCTCTTCATCTAATGGTGGCAACTCGACGAAGGTGGTGACCTGCTGACCCACCGCCTTCTTGAGGCATGATACATGGAATACATTGTGGATTTTGTTGTCACTATGTAGCTCCAACTCATATGCCACTTCGCCAACCCTTCGGAGAACATTGTAGGGCCCTTAAAACCTTGGCGTTAGTTTTTCTGTGCCGCTCTTCTTGAGTGTAGACTATCTACAGGGTTGCAACCACAAGAAAATGAGATCTCCTACCTCAAAGTTGCATTTCGTACGATGTTGGTCTGCGTATAGCTTCTGCTGATTTTGAGCAACCTGTATATTTTCCTTGAGTACCCTAAAAATGTGTTGACTTCCCTGTATCCAATCTTTGGCAAGGGGTGCCTTGTTGTCACCAAAAACTTTGTCGATGAAGGATGGTGCATCATATCCATACAAAGCTTTGAAGGTTGTCATCCCAATGGATAAGTGGTAGGTGGTTGTAACAATGTTCCCCAAGATATAACCACTTAATCCATGACTTTTGATGACCCGTCACATAGTTGTGCAGATATCCTTCAATCCAGTTATTCACAATTTTTGTCTGGCAGTCGGTTTGCGGGTGTTAATTTTAGGTTAGCATGTTCTTTGCTTAGGACAATTACTTCAGAGATATTTATTAGCCCGATTATTTATCAATTTCATTTCCATTAGTAACTGAAGAAAGAACATACATGAAAAGCGCTGAAGACAAGCCAAGAGAAGAGAACACGAGAATATGGCACAAACCAAGGAAAAACCCCAAGATGGGGAAAACCCTTGATCAATTCTTCCTATTACAATCAAATGTTCAGCAAAGAGAGAGAGGGAGCAAGTACAATAATTCAAAATTGACTTGCCAATTTGTAGATGCAGAATCACAGCCCTTAGATAAGTATATGTTCCAATCACAAGTGTAATTTTGAAGCAGACAAGATGTTTCTGATGTCATAGAGCTGAGAAGACTCTGACTGGTTAAGCTATTGTTCAATCTATCCAACAAGAATCCAGAATTGTCTAATCACATCCTTTCTGCACAAGCAACTGCTAGGGATTACTATTGATGATGGCAGCTCCTGGTTAGGGTATGTAACATACTGCAATAGCTCTTACAAACATATCAAACACCCTTATACTGTTGTGGCCACCCTTCATGATAATCTGACCTCCGTCTTGAACAATATTGCTCTTAATTCATCCCTTAAATAGGCCTCCACGTCTGCTAGTCTTCACAAAATTAGGGTTGCGACACACCTGGGTAGATGCATACCCTCTCGGCCTATTAATCAGTATGGTAAGGCCTATGGCCAGCTTGAGAAGAGCTCCAGTAAATGTGGCCCACTTAGAAGAGGTATGACTCATTATAAAATGACACCCACACAGTTCAATTGTTCCTTATGCTTGTGGTCAACCTTAGATACAATTCGGACCTATAATGAAAGATATATAAGCCCAGAACAGTCCATAAATGTGCCCAGACTTGACCCTAAGAAGCTCTGCCTTCTTCCCAAGGGACTCACCCCATCAAGCAACCCTCACATGACACCAAACAAGCCCTTCATCCTTCATTGGAGATACCTTCCTTCTGCGGCCATTTTAAAGAGAAGAATATATGCATGAGGTGCTAAACGAGGGAGGCGGCGCCCACATTTATACAATTCAGTAGAGGGTGAAGAGACGTGTCTAGTGGAACTGTTGAGCCGACATAGAGATAAGGTCGACTTGGATAATTTTCGTGTGAGAGAATAAATTCACAAACCCACTTTTACTTATCCAAAATTGACGATCGTTAGATCGATTTTGGTCCTCTCGAAAAGCGAAATTTAATGCTACAATTATCTTCCTCAAAAGAGTTGTCCAAAGAGGAATTTGTCCCTAGTTGCCAATTTTAACAGCAGGTGATAACTAGTGCTAGGGGTCAACTCAGTGCCCACTAACCTAAAAAACTCCTGCCAAAATGCGCCCATAAATCTACTATCGTGATTGCTATATGTTCATTGGTAGCCCATGTAGCCTAAAGATTTCTTTGAAGAACAGTTTTGCCACTTGTTTGGTCGAGTAATCAACTGAGATGGCAAATAAGTGTGTGAATTTAGTCAACCTGTCTACCACTGTGTATATGCAATCCTTTCATTGGGCTTTAGGTAACCTTGTGATGAAGTCCATCGAGATGCTTTCCCATTTCTATTTTTGAATTGGTAGTGGTTGGAGGAGACCTACAGGACGTGTATGCTCAACCTTATTTTGTTGATATGTCATGCATTTCCTGACATATTTCATCACATCTTCCTTGAGCCCTTTCCACGAGAATCGTTCCCGAATCTGGTGATATGTCTTGAAGAATCCTTGATGCCCAGCTGAAGGAATATCATGTGTAACCTTCAAGGTTTTTTCCTTAAGTGTAGATTTAGGAACCAAATATATCTTGTCTTTATAATATGTTGACATCTAATCCTTGTGATTGGGTAAATATATGTAAATAAATAAATGAGAAATATGAACAGTCATTGGGAGATGAACTAAACAGTCTCTCCCTCATGTATATAATAGACCTACCTGATGGAATAAAAAATACGAATTAGTTTTTGCTTAATGGAGTTACTGCCTGGCCTGACATGGTATCAGAGCCAGCTCCTTTTTTAGCTCTTGTGCCTTGTAACTCCCTTATCTGCTTCTCTGCTCTCCATATAATTCAGTGACTGAGTGCCTGAATCCCTGTTCGACACTGCCTGCGTTCTGTCTGCCATACCTGCGCTCTCTGTCCATAAACATTTCATAAATTCGTTGCCCATATAATTGTTGGTGTCAGGTGTCTAACCTTTTCTGTCAAGCCTACCTACACCATCTGTCAAGCCTGTTACTGTTACGCTGCTCGCCTTGAATGTTGCTGCCTATCAGACAACGCAGCGGAAAAGAAAAGAAAAGAAAAAAAGGTGGTGATATCCTGTGTAAACATATTGCGTTTGGCTCCCATACGTTGCAACGTTCCTCTACGTTTGGAATCCCTTTCACAGCGCCACAATCCGGGTTGATACCGCGCTGCCTCTACTGTTCATTACTCGTGTAATACGCCTCTGCCTGAGAGATAATGCTGGGTCCATCCTCTTCATAAAATCAGATCACTCTTATATTGTGTCACAATCATGTAATAGGCAATATCCCAGTGAAATCGTCGGTGCATAAAAGCTACATTTCACTCCTTTGAACTCCAGTAATTCTGCAAGAGCGTCCGAGTGTAAATGGCAGTGACAAAAATGTTTTGAATCTCAACTAATTCTGTAAAAGTAGTGCCTAGTGACAGTGATAGAACCGTTTCCAAATTCATTTGTAGTATCTTGGTAAACGCTGATATATACGCTGTTGACATGGTATTTTTTAATGTTGGTCTGCTCCATATATATGATTTTTAATGCTGGCCACCCAGCTTGCCACGCCCAAGATCAAGGTCTCTGCTCTCTCACAGAGTCTTGTTTTATGAGGATGAGTTGTGCCAAGCCGTAGCTCAAAATACACTCCGCTGAATAGAAACGTATTTTGTTTCAAGGGCCTTAGTGCTTCTCACTCCTTGTGAGAGTTTCTTTTGTATATTTACAAGCATAGACAACAAATTCTCTTTGTTAGCATTTTGATAGATAGATTGTATTCTACGGTAAGCCGAGATTTTGCTATACTATAGTTTTTGGCTGCTAAAGTAATAAGACTGCTCTCTATATTGACTAACTAGATTGCGCCTTTTCTAACGACCTGAGCTAGAATGTGGCGAACAAAAAGATCTTTTCATCTGATCAATCTATTGTCCAAACTTTAAATGAAGACATGAATCATTCCTTCATCGCAAAATAAAACAGGCTTTTAATTTAGTCAATCTGTTGGTCGAACTGCAAAAGAAGCCATGACTCATTCCTACATCGCAGTTTTGAATGGATGAAGTTGTATGAAATGATGGCATTAGGGCTTATGTTGTTTGTTGATGACATGACATATATTGCATGATTGCAGTTGATTCCATTTTTTGGAAAGTCATAGCAAATTATTATTAGTGTTTTGCTACGAATATTGTAATTATTTTTGGGCTCAGTTCAAATTTTTTATAATGGAGAAGTTTGTTGAAAAAGTGAAGGGTGTGGAAAAGAAGACAACTCTTCTTGCACACAAAAAGGATAATCTTGCTCAAGATTCTTCCAGAGCAAGAGGTAGAAGAGATTTCAGAGGCAGGGGGGCAGAGACTCTCAAGGAGAAAAGGTAGATTTGCACTGCATTCGCTGCAAAAGAAATGGATCACATGATGCCTCTACATGCAAGCTACCATGGGACAAAATTGAGCAGAAAAGAAACCAACAAAAAGGTAAAACTGATGATACAGACAAAGGTAAAGTACCTGAATCCGCTCACTATGTTGTGGCACAATGTAACATTAGAGTAAATGAAGATTTATTTAATGCTTCACTTGCTTCTTGGAAAAATGATTGGTTACTTGATTCAGGAGCAACCTGCCACATGACTCACAGAAAAGATTTTTTTGAAGATTTCATTGACAATGTTGATGGAGCAGTATACTTTGCAGATCAATCAAAAATCAAGCCATCAGGGCTTGGCACAATCAGGCTTAAACTGCCTGGTCTTCCAGACTTTCTTCTGGATCATGTTCTATATCCACAGCTAAAGAGAAACTTGCTGTCCTTGGTCCACATCCGGCAGCAAGGTCACTCCATTCATATGTTTGATGGCAAGCTTGAGGTGAGAAAATCATCTGATCACTCACTTGTCATGAGGGGAATAGAAGAAGAAAGACTTCTCAAACTGCAAGGAACTTCTGCTCATAAACAACATTTCTCATATATTACTCATCATGAAGAAGGTACACTTCCATCAAGTTTATTATGGCATGCTAGATTTGGACATTTAAACTATGACAGTCTCCGTTTATTGAAGAAAAATGGTGTTGTCGGTTTGCCTACAATTCCTAGAAAACCTAAGCAATGTGATGCTTGCATTCTAGGAAAGCATAGCAAACAGTCTTTTCATGATTCACATTCAAGAGAGCACATAGGAAGCTTGAACTCATTCATTCAGATTTATGTGGTCCAATGCCTGTTCCTTCTGCAAATGGAAATAATATATCATGACATTTATTGATGACTACACCAGAACGTGTTGGGTTTATTTATTGAAGAACAAATCTGATGCTTTCCTAACATTCAAGAATTTTCATAAATGGATTGAAAATGATGCACAATCTCATATTGGGTCTATTCGCACTGTTAATGGAAAAGAATATACATCAAATGAATTTGAACAATATCTTCGCCAACATGGGATTAAACATCAAACAATTGTGCCTTATAATCCCCAACAGAATGGTGTAGCTAAAAGAATGAATA
>APFE030498994.1:0-13248 GCA_000404065.3 Pinus taeda | reverse complement strand
GAACAAAATTAGCCGTTGGAGAGAGCAAAAAACAAATTTAAACTCAACTTTTCCAAACGATCTAAGAGTGAATCTTCTTCCAAACGATCTAAGAGTGAATCTTTTAGATATAGAATCTTATTTCCTCCACGATCCCCAGCCGAGCCGTTGCAGAGAACAAAATTAAACTCAACTTTTGGAAATGATCTAAAGGTGATGAACACAATTCAATCCCAACCCTTTCCTCCACGATCTCCACCCGTTGAGAGAAAGCAAATTTAAACTTAACTTTTCGAAATGATGTAAAGGTGATGAGCACAATTCAACCCTAACCCTTGGATGACAATTATTGTTAAGATTCGAGGGTCGCTGATGTTGTCGGTGAATTCATAATCAATCCTCCATTCACGATAGCCGTTCGTTCTTATCCAACTGCCAATAAACATGTTAAATTTAATATATATTTTTAAAACTCTAGTTTTCAAATGTCAATTTACATTTGAATTTACACAACCGTCCTTCTTACCTACACATTTCTGAACAATTCTGATAAAAGAGTAATAGTAATTTATAATAATTTTATTAGTTACCATGATTATATTTATATTTTCAAATATATAAATAAATTTATATTTTTTATTATTGAAAATTTAAATCATAAATATTTAAAAATAATTTTAATTTTAATTTGTATTAATAATATTAGGTAGAGTTTATGTAGAATGAGTTTATTTTCAATATTATGATAGTTCAAGTGGTGTAGAATAATTTTAATTTATATAAATAATATTATGTAGAGTGAATTTATTATGTGAATTTTATTTTCAATATTATGATAGTTCAAGTGGTGTAGAATAGATGGCAATATATTATGATAGTTCAAGTGGTGTAGAATAGATGGCAATAGAGTGTATTATTAAGGTACTCACTTTCTGATGTGAGAGTTAAGGTTAAGGATGAAAGTTAAGGTCAAGGGTTACTACTTTGAGTGGTTGTTGTTTGTCTAACTTCACAAACAACAAACAAAAAAATTATGACAGACTATTTAAAAGTTAGATATTCAAAACTATAGAATTACATATAAAAATCATTTATCATTAATTAAATAATTAACTTAAATATTGCAACATGAAAATATATTTAAAATTTCACTTATAATATTTTTAATTTACAAAAAAAATAATAATAAATAAATAAAATTAATTGTTATTAAAATATTTTAAAAATATGATTACTAGACTTTATTTTTTGTTATTTTTGTGATCATAAAATGATTTTTCATATTAAGGATTAACAATTTATTTGGATGCAAGAGACTGTGAACATTCTCTACCTGGAGGTACTTTGACATTCTACCATTAGAAGCACTAAATTGAAATTTTTTTGTCAAACCCATGGACAGTGAAACCCGTGAACATTCTATACTTGGGAGAAAAGGTTTGTAGACATTCTACAGTTACATTCTATAGTTGAGAGGTTGAACATTTTTTTTTTGAGTTACACATTTTATAGTAAGAAGCAAGAGATTAAAAACCCCTATACCTTATAGTTAGACATTTTATTGTCTCAGGTGAGATATTAAAAACCCTTCTTCTAATTAGAAATATAATAAGAGACATGGTACTAAAGCAAGATCTGTTCTATATTTTGTCCCCTTGTTACAAATCAAGTTTTCAATTATTCTTAAATTTACCCTAATTATTAGTAAATTTGCCCCCAATTATTATTAAATATGCCACATTATTATATATGAAAAAGGTACGTCTTCACTATATATTGAAAGTATACATTTTTAATCAATATAAAAATCCATATAAAATTTAAATATCAAGAAAATTAAAAATTAAAAATAAAGAATCAAATTGAATATGATTAAAAACTTTTTATATATTCCAATTGAATTATATAAGATTAGAAACCTTTTATATATTTCAATTAAATATAATCCGATTATGCATCCAAATTAATTGCGAAGATAAAATAATATTTTATTAATATAAATTAAAATTCAATTATTTTTTATAATCAATTTTTAATTTATACTTTAAATAATAATAATTTTCTTTCCTAGTGCATCATAAATAAATGTAAAGGTTGATTTCACTATGCATAGAATAATGCAATTATTTATATAAGCCCAAGTACTAAAAATTTATTTTTTCTAGAATTCTGAAGCTAAAAAATTAATATCGTATTCTGAAGTTAAAAATAATAATAATAATAATAATTTATTTTCGAAAATTTAATGTTGTGATTTCTATTGAAAAATAAATTTTATGTTTAAAATTAATGTTAACGGTACCATGGCGCTTCTGTTTGGAGTGTGGATTGAACAAGGAGTGGGTTTTATTAAAATTTTATGTTTTAAATATTAATGTTATAGTATTAAAAGAAAAATAAATTTTATGTTTAAAATATTAAGGTTGTAATTAGAGTTGGAATTTGTATTTCATTTTATTTATTATTATTTTTTTTATGTTTTGAGATTTTATATTTTTTTTTCTAGAAATAATATGTTTAAAATTTTGGGCTTTCAAAGTGACGCTTTTGTAATAAATTAACCTTGTACCAATAAATTTTTGATTAAAATTTTTTGTCACTAACAACTATGTTAATTTTTTTTACATATTTATGATAAGGAAAAAAAGAAAAATAACCATACCATACAAATGGCTTATTGAATCTTTAATCTTATCGTTCATTATAGTTAATAATGATAATAAATTTTCTATTTTGAATTTCTTTTATTACATTACAAATTTTCAATAACCAAATTAACTATCAAATAAAGATTAAAATTAATTTTCAAAGATTAAAAGTATTTGCTTGTAAGTTTTGTTCAATAAAATTAGGCACACTTAACCATGCAATGGCTTCTACTTTAAACTTAAAATAAATTAGAAGAATGACTTGTTGATTTTAAATTAAAAACAGCTTTGAGGCAGAGGATAAGTAAAGAAGCTCTACATCATAGAATGATTTGTTGTGGATTAGATTAGGTAAAGCATGATATTGGTTAATTTTAAATTAAATTATGCCATAAAGGAGAGAAATATAATTTTTACATTATATAATGATTTGTTATAGATAAAATGTTGTTGATATCTTTGGAAAAAAACTACAAATATTGTCTTCACCAAAAGAGAGGATAATTGGATATAGATTACCTAAACATGTCATAAGAGTAAACACATCATTGTATTATACATTATTACTTTTGCAAATGAGGAGGTAGCAAGAAAAAACAAACTTTATTTATTTTTTAATCTTGGTTGCTGTCACTTAGTGTATTGGATGGAAATACTTAGTTTATCTTATTTTTATTTTTATACCAAAGGAGGAGATAATTGGGTATAGATCACCTAAGCATGTCATAAGAGCAAACACATCATTGTATTATACATTCTTACTTTTGCATATGAGGAGGTAGCAAGAAAAAACAAACTTTATTTTTTTTTTAATCTAGGTTGCTGTCACTTAGTCTATTGGATGGAAATACTTAGTTTATCTTATTTTTATTTTTATGTAATTTGACTGAGTCAAAATATTTACATAATAACATGATAGGATAATATTTGATCCCAATTGGAGCTTAATAGATCTAGACTTCATGGATTAGAATAATTTAATTATTAATGGTTATTAAGAAGAAACAGAGAAAGAAAGAAATTATTTTAATGTCCACGAGGCTAAAGATAGCCTATGGGACAGATTGCTTCTTCATCTGCTTGATGTATTCGGCCCTTTTTCTGTGAAGATTCACAATAAATGCTCCTAGCTTCTTGAAAAACCCCTCGCAAAATAGATTATCCCAAGAGCTAGCTGCCAGCATACCTGCATAACTTTCCCTGTTATCTTTGAAGGCCTCACATTCTAAAATGAAATGTTTTTCTGTTTCCAATTTTCCGTAAGAACAAAAATGCATACCCTTTCCTCTCACACTTCCTTTGGCCTTTTCCAGCGCCCTGTTTCACAACGGAGTTGATGAGAATTAGTCCATAACTCAGCAATAGGAATTTTGGCTCTCCAAGGGATATTGGCCTCTATGTATGCTTTTGGTTGATGATTATGAGTGGGATTAAACAATTCAATATAGTTATTTTTCTTTCTTCCTAGCTCCTTATCCCAAGTACGTTTGTGGAACTTTTCCATAACGAAAGCTTTTATTTATTCATTGTTTATGGGACACGCGTTCAAGCAAATACCCCATTTACTAAACCATTTGTTATTTTGTTGCATCCAAGATTTTTTGCTCTTGCACAATCTATCATTAAAGACAACCTTAGGCCATCTACCCTCTTCCATTTTCTCAATTTTTCTTTTAAAATACCTTATGACTCGCACCATAGCAATTGCTTCAATAGGAGCAGTGCTTGTTTCACTTAACAAGATACCATAAGAAACTGCGCTTTTAGTCTTAAATTTGTTTGTAATCAAACGCTTCTGAATTTTCTCAATTTGTCTCCACTGCATGTCGGAGGTACTGCTAGCCCACAGTTCACAACCATAGAGAATCACCAGAATCACTAGAAGCCCAAAAAGAGTTTGAGTGGTCTTCAAGTCCCATAACTCTGCCTCCCTACACCTATTTTGAAAAGCATAAAATTCTTTCCAACCCCCTAAAGTTCTTTTCTTTCTACAACCATTCCAGCTTAGATTTTTGTTGAAGCCAATTTCGAGGTATTTTAATCCGAAACTTCTTCTAGAATGTTGCCTTCAAAGTAGAACCTATGTGGTTATGTTTTCTTTTCTTAGAGAAGACCACTACTTTCGTTTTTTTGAAATTTACTTGCATGTCCACACTTGTACAAAAATTCTCAAGGGATAGTAAGTGCTCTTGCAAACCAAGAGCCGATTTAGCAATCAAAATAAGGTCATATGCATACAAAAGAAGCCTTATAACAAACTTGCACAAATAGATACCATCACCCCCTTGCGAATTTAACCACTCCTCAAGCTTGTTGATATATAAACCAAAAAGGGTGGGAGATAGTGGGCAACCTTGCTTGACCCCAATATCACTTCTAAAACTTTCAGAAATGCCTACTGAAGTTCTAATTTTAACTTTCACCTCTTCATACAGCCTATGCACAGCTGCTCTCAAATTTTTAGGAACCCCAAGTTCCTCCATTCTCTACCAAATTTTATCCCTAGGAACCGAGTCAAACGCTTTTTTGAAATCAAAAAAACAACAAAAGACTTCTTCCTTTTTCTCCCAAACCTTTTCAGTGATGTGCCTTAAAGTTATGCAATGATCAACTGTGGAATGTTTAGGTCTAAAACATGCTTACCCTTTAGCATGCTTATCTCTTTCTTCTGCCCACTTGCTAATTTTGTTCTCTAGCATGCTTCCAAATAGCTTTGTAAACAAAGGGTTTATCATGATGGTCCTATAATTGGAGGGATTATTGACGTCACCGCTCTTGAAAAGAGGTATTGCCAGACTAGTTGTCCAATCTGTGGGGAGCCCTTGTTGTATGATGCTGTTGAAGATTTTTGTAATGTGAGGTGCAAGAATCTTTGAGCCCCACTTTAGATATTTTGCTTGGAGTTCAGCTAAGTCTTTTGATTTTCCAACATCCAACTTCTTGATACCCATCTCTACCTCTTGTACCATGAAGAGTTCAGTATCAGTGTTGACCAAGGGGGGAGGCTCAACCTTTTTCTTGCTTAATAACTGCTTGTAAGATTTGAGCTTTATGTCATCCTTGTTTGACGCTTTCCACCTTCTCCTTTCCTTTTTGCATTCCTCGTCAAACCAAGCATTAACCAGAAAGAAATTTGTTTAAGACTTCGTAATTTTTGTTCTTTTGCACTTTGCAAGTGCGCATTGAATTAAAAGTGTTAATTCAAGACTATGAAGGCTGTGAATTTTAATTCTCTCCTTCTCAAAGAGCCTCTCTAGCGTCATTTTGAAGGTGTTACAATTTTCTGGGGTTAAAAGAATTCTCCCCTGTGGGAGATTTTGTTGGACATGCTGAATTTTTGACTCTAATTGTTTCTTTCCAATCCAAGAGAAACATAAATAAATTGGCTTGTGATCTGATTGTAATTCTTGTTCTTTTTACCTATCCACCCAGAATGGGATGCTTATCAACCTTTGGGAAGTTTAATTCTCAGAAGGTGGTTTCCATCCTCAACCTCTCTCCATAAGGTTTGAACTTGTGACATGGTAAGGACTAAAATCCTTGCAAACCAATTCGTCTACATTAATCACCCAATATGAATTGGCCATCTAAAAGGATTAAAACCCTTGCAAACCAATTCGTCTACATCACATGGGCTAATCACCCAATATCACCCGATATGAAATGGCCATCTAGAACCTGTCAAGGGAACAAAGTGAGCACCTCCTAGCCATCGAATGTCATTTAAACAACAAACCTACCACAACAATAAGTGCATAACATTAGTTGCTAATGGATTGTTGTAAATATCACAAATAAAAAATGTTAACCTTTAGAGACTGCTTATTAACATAACCAAAAAAAAGTTTTGATATCTTGCCTCGAAAAATATAAAAAAGTAAAAATACAATTAATTACGAGTTGAGCCGCCCCTAATTCTCATGTGCACAACTTTTCACACTATTAATTTATTTTCATAAAAAAAATAAATTTAGATATTAATGAATATATAATAAATAAAATAATTTTTCTCATTTTATAAAATTAAAAAATTTCAAAAAAATTATTAAAATATCTTAATATTTATTTTACCATAAGCATAAATAAAATAATTATCATAAAATAATGATTGATTCTTCTTTTAAGAATTTATAAGGTGTATTTTACAATTCGGTGTAAGTTTATGTAATTTATATACATTTTAATTTTAAGCACATAAAAAATAATAATTTATAATTAACTCCGAGAGCTTTGAAGCATATTGATAAGCCTGTAATAAAAAAATAATCTTTATCCCATTTTAAGAAACATGCGATTACCACCTCCCAAGTTCGAAAAAAAAAACAACTCGAAAACCAAAGGACATATTGTGACCCGTGATATGTAAAAACATATATATAAAGACAAAGCACATATATCATAAGATTTAGTGTTACAATGAATATGATGGTTCAAAAGAAATCTTTATTGAGAAAAAATTGATGGAGGGGAGATCGTTTCATTGTACCTCGAGTAAATAATGCTTTCCACATCAAGATATCGTGTGAATTCTCTTGGTGGGTAAATTAGCTCGTGCTATCCTCACTAATAGTCAATTCTGGGCTTCAATGGAAGTCATAACAGAATTTTAATTCAAGTTGCAAACGCTAATGGATTGTTTATTTGAAGCTTCTCCTTATTCTAAAAGAATAAGAGGATAATGAAGGAATGTTTTCCTTATTCCTTATATATTCTTCTTCCTCTCTCTCAAAGAAGAATTAGTGCCTGCAAGATTAGGTTGAATAAATTGTTGTTGGAAGTCCATTTGTATTTCCATTTGAGATAATGGTTCCAAATAATAATAATATTTGCCTCCCCTTATGGTAATACAGTGTATGTGAAGAAGCGAGGCAGGCAACGAGGAGAGTGTGGAGGAATGAAGAGGAGACAAGTGTGAGATGTATTTCTAAGACTCTGATTTCAAATGATTTGATTGAATGGTGGGGGATTTTAGAACTCAAGATTTGGAAGTCATGGAGGGAGACATTTGTGAGGTTTAAATTTCGGGACGACAAGGGAGAATGGAAATTCAAACTCAAATCACAAATGAAAAGAGCGAGTCTAAGGGTAAATTAGAGATGAATGAGATGGAAGCCGATGAGTTTAAATAACATAGAATAAATAATTATATTATGCTCCTGGAAGGATGTGAGTCACTATACTTGAGATGCTTGCAAACATTTAAGGATCAATTGGGTCACTACTTTAGCACCAAGAGGTCAACTTAGGGCTATGCAGAATAATTTCCACAAGTGATATCCTAACAAAGTATCTTTTCCCAAGAAATCATTGGGATAGAGTATTAATAATAAATAAATGTGTTTTATAAAGTTTATAACGCATCACAAGAAATGGTTTTCAAAAAATTTTAAAAGCCAAAAACGGGTAAAAGACCCTTTGATGGGCATTTTGCCTGTCAAATTCCAACCCTATTTGTAATATCTAAAGGAAAATAAAGTTATGAAACTCGAAAAGTGATGGCACTGACACGATATCTAAAATATTGTTAATGCTATGAATCCCACATTTTCCATATATGCATAGACATGGAAAATGCAACAGTCATGGCTTAGCAAGTTGTGAGTTCAGTAACCATTCTAGTGTTACCATTATCGGGATCAAGATGCCAACTAGCCCCTTTGAAGATTATTGAAGCAGGTTTGGGTAAAGCCCTTCAAAGTTACTGAATCATATTTGGGTGCTAGCTTTCCCTATATCATAGACCTGCGTCTAGGCATTGTTACACTGCATACCCTGAGTAAGCTCTGTTGCCTGCATATTCATTTTAACAAAAGCTTGGCTCTTGATTTCGATCAAAATTGGTTCTCGTGGGTAAGTTTAGAAATGAAAAGAGTTTATCTAGATGGAATGGAGACTAACCCCCTGGGGGCACACAATTGCTTCACTAACCTCCTGAAGCAATGAAAAAAGTCAGAACAGGAAGAGAAGTTGGGGTGGTTAGAGAATAAACAAAGCAAGCAGTAGTATATATAGTTGAAAGTTAAGGAGTTATAAGCTGTGCTAAATGGATTTATGGTATATTTTATTGAAAAGATTGATATTTTTGGAGACTCCAAAGTGATTATTGTGGTTGACTAAATATGAGATCTACTTTAAAGTCTTCAGTACTTTCAAACTGAGTATTGTTTGATGTCAAATTCAGTGGTCTTACACTGGATGGGGAGGATAAGATTGTTGAACAATGAATTCAAGAGGATTTTTTTTGGCACATCCACAGAGAAAAGAACATGGTGGAAGACGACCTATCAGAAGAACTTGGGTTTCTAAGCAACTTCAATCCCTAAATAATAATGTAATAAACCCAAATCTGTCATGTCAAAAACTTTCAATAATTAATTTTTAATGGACGCTATATAGTCATCATTGTTTCATGTGATCATCAAATCATCTACATACACAACCAAATATACATCTGACTTTCCAATTTTCTTAACAAAAGGAGTTGCATCATCCAAATCAAATATCTTATAATTCAACTTGAGAAGGTGTTCAGTTAACTTTTCATACCATGCATGAGATGCTTGTTTTAGTTCATACAAAACCTTAACCAATTTCCATACCTTTTGCTCTTTGCCTTTAACAGCAAAACCTTCAAGCTGAAACATACAAACATCCTCCTTCAAATCGACAATCAAAAAAGTTTTTTTAACATCCATATGGTGTATCTTCCAGCTATTCTGAGCTGCAAGAGAAAACAAAGTTCTAATTGTGCCCCATTTTGTTGTAGGAGCAAATGTCTTTGTAGTCAACACCTTCCTTCTAAGCATAGCCTTTTTCTACAAGTCTTGCCTTGTATTTATTAAGCAAACCATATGCTTTGTATTTGATCTTATACACCCATTTGCAACCAATGGGTTTGACACCTGCAGGAGGATCCACTAACCTCCAAGCTTTATTCTTTTTTTTTTTTTGCTAAAGCAAGTGTGGATCCTTCTATTTCATTAAACCAAAAAAATAGTGTACAATTTTTACAAGTGTGGAGCCCATGACACCCAAGTCAAAAACTTTTAGCCTTACAAAGAAAACCCGAACCCAAGGAAAACAAACAAAAATGTAACCTGGCTCCCGGAAAGCCCGAGAACTTTCCCGCTTCACCGCTGTCGGAAAAGCCCGAACCATCTGAGCCATCCAAAAAAAAAGCACTAAGATCGATGGCCGAGAAAGAAATCGCGCAGTCAAGAAGACCAAAGTTTAATGGTCCTGCCCCCCCAAGTTGCAAGATCTGACTCAACCGTTGATCCCCATTAACTAAATCCAATGGATGAGATTGATATCGCACTGGACAAGATGGTGTGACATTAGTGTGCGATGTGGGGTTGTTTTCGGAACCCTCTCCCTGCCATGTGTTGGAGGTTGAATGGCATCGCTGCGAAATCTCCAAAACCGTTTCCCAATTGAAAGTGATGCGATCATCCAGAAACCGCTTGGGAGGCGGTATTCCATGCCGAGACCCCGATTTCTTAAAAATCCGGCATTCGGAAAAAACAGGGCTCTTCCTGTGCATGTGGATCCCCTCGCCTGAACCTGGAACCCTGAAAAGATGAGAGGCTTGTCACTGAATGAAGACCTGAGGGACTCGTTTCGTTCCTCATGATAAACAGAGATCTTCCTCTGACTTACTCTGGGAATATGAGCGACCAGACAAGATGTTCTCCATGCCACAGAACTGTTTATCAGATATTGATGAAACATGCAGGTGTTAAATGCAAAGGTTGAGTCAATTTGGTTCCTGGTCCACTAAACTCCAACTTATCATTTTCTGCTTGTTCCTGTAAAACTGCCTTTAACCTGCTCTGAGGTAGCTCATGCCATTTTGATGCCACTCTATTCTCTGTGCTGATAACACCTTGGTTGGCTAGCAAATCTGCCAATTTGTTCGCCGACCTGCGGACATGCTTAAAGCCTACTGTACGGAGGCTTTGAAGGTGGTGTTGAATCCATTGAAAGCCCTGAATTAGTTTCCAATTTTTTGAGACTTTTTCTGGCTTAGTACACCAGCTGATTTTCTTGACCTAATTGATAATAAGTTCAGAGTCAGCCTCCAATATCATATTTTGCCTGTTTTCCTGATTCAGGAAATCCAAAAATTTCTCCATAGCCATCAATTCCACCAAGTTATTAGTAGAATTTCCCAGATGACAGTGAAAGATGAAGAGGACACTACTATTCTCATCTCTAAGCACCCCTCCATAACCAGCTGTACTCGGGGTGCCTTTTGAAGCTCCATCTATGTTGTATTTCAGATAACCCTTTGGAGGAGGATGCCCGAAATCATTTGCATCTCTCAGGGAGATAAGATTTCTATCCAGACCCTGAGGAGAGATGCCTTGCAGGCCCAGTTCACAGAGAATTCTTAGGTCAGTAGCCGAAGGAGGGTTCTTGGTGAGATTTCGCACTATGGTACTAACCGTTTCCTTGAGTTGTTTTAAGATCAACTCAAAAATGCAATGGGAAGTTCACTTTTAATCTTTGAAGATTCGGTTGTTCCTCTCTTTCCAAACATTCCAAACAATGAAGCTCGGAAAGAGGGCCCAAGCAATGGCGAGAACTTCATTGTCTGAAAAATCTCTCCTCCAGTTGGTCAGGGTGTTGCAGATGTTATTTTTGTCTCTATCCGTCTGATGGAAAATAAAGGCAAAAGAGTCCCACAGACTAGAGGAGAACATACAACTGTTGAGAATGTGCTCCATAGTTTCCTCATGAGCTTCACAAAGCTGGCATCTGGAAGGTCCCAAAATGCCCCTCTTCCTAATATTGACCCAGGTCAGAATTTTCCTGTGCTGAATGAGCCACATGAAAAGTTTAATTTTAATCTAGCCCTGGTGTCTCCAAAGGTTAAGCCAGGTTTTGTCTGGAAATTGAGAATTAAGGTCAAGGAGAATGAGATTTGCTTCATTGAGGTTAAAAACCCCCTCATTATTGTTGCGCCATCTTAGCTGATCGTGGCCCTCAGATTTCATAATCTTCCTCTGATCTAACATTTCCTTAAGAGTTTTTTCTTTAGCCTTCAGGGTGTTGTTATCCCTAAAATCAAAATTCCTCCAGATTCTCCATTTATCATTGTTATTGGTGTGCTCCCAAAAGTCTTTCACCTTAGAAAGTCTATTGCTATCAGTGTTTTCCTTGAGATTCCTTAGGTCTTTGTTTAATAAAATAGGTTCTTGTTGCCATTTGTCCTCCCAGAACAGGCTGAGATTTCCTTCTCTAATTTCCCAGAAGTTGTTTCCTTGGACCAAACTCCGGTTATCCTAGGCTTTGTTCCAAATGTGCGAGCCCTTTCTGTGACCTAACATTCTTATTAGATCATGGTTATGCTAGGTGTTGGCATATTTTTCTTTCCAAATGGTTGCCCACTGCGCCTTTGGCTCTTTAACCCATCTCCACCATAATTTGGCACCTAAAACCTTGCTGAGTAAGTCAGGGTCATCCAAACCTAGACCACCAAAGCTCTTAGGTTTGGAGATCTTATCCCAAGCTACCAAGGCCCATTTCCTACGATCCTCCCCCTTAACCCAAAGGAAGTCTCTATGAATGGATTTGAGCTGATGTAGGACACTTTGAGGAGCTGGGAGAACAGATAGCATAAAGATAGGGATGGATTGAAGGACAACTTTGGTTAGCACTAACCTACCAGCCAAATTTAGAGATCTATAGGTCCATTTCCTAACCTTGTCTTGCAATTTATTAATAACAAGTTCCCATATGCTCTTGTGTAAGGGTTTGGTAGTGAAAGGAACTCCCAAATATTTCGACGGGAGGAGCTCCCTTTGGAAGCCCAAAATTCTGGCTATATTTCTTTGAATAGCAATGTGAGTATTAAAGAAAAAAAATTTAGATTTAGAGAGATTTACCTCCAAACCTGAAGCCATGGCAAAGTCTTTCAGGATTTGCTTATACGCAAGAGCTTCCTTGACCGTGAGGATCCCTTATAGCATGGTATCATCCACAAATTGTTGATGTGTTAAAGAACGACCCTCTTCAGAAAGTTGGAGACCTTTGACCAAACCCACTACCTTGGCATGTCTGATTTTTCATCCCAGCCCTTCCATCATGAGTATAAAAAGAAAGGGAGAGAGTGGATCTCCCTGCCTTAAGCCTCTTGAAGGAATGAAAGTCTCCGAGGGTGAACCATTAACCAAGATTGAAAAGCTGGGTGAAGTGACTAGGGCCATAACCCATCTGATCCAGTTATGATCAAACTCGAAAGAAGCAAGAACTTTTCTGATGTATGTCCAGTTTAGCTTATCATAGGCTTTGGCTATGTCCAGTTGCATGATCATACCAGCTTTCTTATTGTTTGTCAATGAGTGAACCACCTCATGAGCTTGAACGATGTTGTCGAGGATTTATCTGCCTTCCACATATCCTGATTGTTCCGATTCCACCAGGGTAGGAGGAAGGGGTTTGCGTCTATTGGCAACCACTTTGGAGATAATTTTGTAGACAACATTGCACAAGGCATTGGGTCTGAACCTTTCAGGAGTTAGGGCCACATCCTGTTTAGGGATCAGGGTGATAGTTAAGTGCCTTCAAGATAGTTTTATCCCTCCTTGAGTCTTCCACCACGTTCAGAATGTCCTCT
>APFE030498985.1:0-12369 GCA_000404065.3 Pinus taeda | reverse complement strand
ACTTAGCCTTGAAATGGGATAAGCCCCATGAAGACAAAGGAAAACATATGAAGTTCTAATCCCTATGGATTGGTCCATACATTGTCTAGGAAAAGATTGGCCCACACACATACCATCTGCAATCACTTGACGAGAGGATTGAAAAACTTCGTGTCAACGACCAAGACTTAAAGCACTACTTTCAATAAGTTGGGTTCACATTGTGCACCATGTACATAGTCTGTTTACTACTTGTTGTCTTTTTTATTTCTTTGCTATTTTTTCTTTGCTTTGTTTTGTTTGCTTAATATCATGCTATTTTTTGTTTTGTCAATAAGTGCTACCCGCTACTGAGTTCTGACTTTTGAATGAGTATGTGGCTAAGATCCAAAGAGTCTTGTGACACTGCAACACTTGTTCAGCCCTGTGTATGTCTTCTCTATGCTTGGTTATAACATTTGGGTGATGAACTCTCTACAAAACATATGAGCCTTATGCAAGGGGATATTTGGTCCAACCATGAACTTGTGTCCACACTAGGAAACCCCATTCCTATACTTAGTCTTCTGCTCTGTGTGTTCAAGCTCATCCAACTAGTAGAAACAGAGAAGGCTAAAATCTAAATGAGAAAACCTAAATTAGAGGTCTTACATGCTTCTCTGAAGGAACAACCTCTTCTGCTCTCAATAAGTTGGGATCCCTCTTCCAACCCAAAAATAAATAAGTGCCTATGCATAGTCATGTTTTAAAAAATACAAAGGCGAAAGAAGAGAAAGGATTCTTGTGCAAAGAGGTGAAGCATGCAACTCCACCAGGGTAGTGACCAGGCTCGCTGGAAGTGGAGTAATACATGTGTTCATGTGTTAATCCATCGAGGTATTGTCCAGGCCTGCTGGCAGCAGAGCAACACCAGAGATGAAAACTTATACTATGAAAATTTTAAACTTGCAAGCCAAACTACCCTTCCCGGTTTCAAAACACTATGATCAGGCTAAAACTTGTTGTGTGTTCCACTGAGTTGGAAAAAGGTGAACCATGTTTGTCCATGTGTTAAGTGGGGAAACCCAATTAACCCACACAACAATTCAATACTCCCTGATAGACCAAGGCCCTGTGTTGTCAATGGACTGAAACAAAGAAGATGGTATTCAACCAGTGTGTCGCCAAGTGTTGTAGCGGCTACAACACCCTCCAAAATTTTGGCCTACATCCAATTTCAGAGCCTTCCTTGGGTTTTCCTTGATGATTGCAAACACTTGGTCTCATCCCATGAGCTCATGTTGAGTCTTTAAACCCTCTTTTCTTGACCATTCACCGCTCATCTTTTAGCATGTTGGTTGCAATGTCATGCTTGCAGTCTTGTTCTGGCTATGTTCAAGGTCTGTCTTCGCGTGTACAAGTTGTGTTCGCTATGTAAGCATTTGTTGCACTCACACAAGAAGGTATATGCAATGTCATGCAAGTGTCATCACAATCATTCAATGACCTATCTCAATTGTCTCACTTGTTGTTCATACCCGTTAGTCAGTCACACTGAGCATGTTGTCTGGTTTGTTTGAGGTGTCTTGTCCTTGAGTCATGTTGAATGTGTGTTCGCAAGATCATGTATACATGAGTTCAATCGCTCACACACTTAACCATTTTTCCAAAGATCTATCGATCGGACCACCCTCCATTAGCCAGACCTTCACTAAGCTGCACTGCGCAGTCTCAACCCTCAGTGACCAAGTGTTGTTGCCCAAAATTACACAGAGCTTGAGGCTGCCTTCCAAGTAGTCTGCACTACGCAATCCTGGAATCAACATGGCTGACTGTCACCCAGAAAAACGCAGAAGTTTCCGAAGAAGCTATCTTAATCTGCGCTTCCCGCAAGCCTATCCATCAAGCCTCTTGTTGGTCAACTAGAGAATTTGACTTAGAAGTGACCCCAGGCTTCAGTCCTCCCAAAAATTGTGTAGAAGTTATCATCCTACCCGCCTGCACTAACTGAAGAAATTGTGCAGAAAAGAGGGATAAGCACCCGCTGCCTATCACTGCACTGTCTCTGGAAATTGTACATTTTTGTCAGGGAGTCCCCATGTTAGCTGGCCTGCCACTCCTCTTGAAAATTGCATAGTTTTCTTGGACTATCCACTAGCTTCCCGACACCCTTCTCAGCTTGAAAACTACACAGACATGTCATGCATGATTGCCTCCCAGATTTGCATAGTTTTGGCCAGCAAGCTTCTCGCATCCTGCTCCTAGCCTCGTCTAAAAATATGTGTAGTTTTGACTGCAAGTGCCTCCTGCTGCCCGCACTGCCTTCTTCTGAAAAATTCTGTAGTTTTGCCTTCCAGCTGAGCTAGATTCCACAGATGTGACTCCTTTCCCAGACTTCTCAACCCAACCTCTCAGTGACCTCTGCACAGTTTTCCCGACAATGTCCCGAAGCCTTGCATCCCAGCATGATATATGCTCTTCGTAGTTTCAAAAGCCTTGCCCTCTATCCTGTTCACCTCCACTCGAAAGTGAAAGATGATGCATCATGGTAGACTAGGGGGTTTCTGGATTTGATGTCGTCTCATCATGAGTGATTGTAGATACAGGTACATGGATGAGACATGGCGCGATGATGAATGGGATGAATAAGGAGAGCATGCTAGGAGACTTGTTCGCGAATGGATGAACACATGAAGCATGTCAAGTACCAACAAAGGGGATACATGCACATGCAACATCAAGCGAACTTCAAGACCATCGAAAAATCCGCACACCTTTTCATGCAGAGGTGAAGCTATGATACACTAAGAGCACACTCATCATTCAGTAGCACTACAACTTGACATGGACACCACCATCAACATGAACATACTAGTATTGTCATGTCGAGTCATGTCATGAGTCGTCTTAGCCACATCACTATTGTGGGCCATATTGTTGTTATCAATGTAATGTAGCATGGAAGTCCAAGAGACCCACATATGAAGTTGAAGATTCATGTCAGTTGAAGATTTATGTAAGTCAAACATTCATGAGGAAATTCGAAGAGTCAAAAGGGTCAAGTTCACCCTTGGCTAAATATACCCCTCATTTGTACATGCAAAAGACTTTTTCAGCTTGGCTCCTCCCACATAGCCTTGAGAGTCTGTAGTCTTTTCTTTGAGGAACGAGCAATGGCTCCAACGCCCCACTATTGGGGTTAGTGATGTATGGTGTACGGATGTGTCTTGGAACTTTCGCTTAATTCAGAAGTCGGTTAACATGCTAGTACATTTTCACACATGTATTGTATTCATTTGTAAAATTATTCTTTGGACACTTGTAATGTATGTTGCTTCAACCCATACTAACATAGTTGAACTATTTTGGTTGTTTTACTGCATATGCTATTGGAAACATGTTGTATCAGTTGTCAACATTGTCTCGCCCGAGTGGACTACTATGTCGAACACTTGACAGGTTCATCTTTATAAACTTTTTATAACGACCATCGCACTTGTGTGGACTATTCCACTGGGTGTTGTACGTGCTATCTCTTCACTTTGTGTTTGTGACTATCGCATTCATGTGGACAACTCTGCCGAAAGATGCACATGTCCTGTTGTGTTGTGTGTTTCTAACTGAGTTGGGACTATTCCGTTTTGACTTAAGACACACTCTTACCCTCTCCCTCTTAGTGAAAGAACTTAGACACGAGTTACACTAAGCACTCTCCAGGCACATGAACCTTGTTGTTTGAAGACTAAGTATACCACTCTCATGTGTTGACAAACAAGAGCTAAGGCGTATGTTTAAGACAATTGCAACCATGCCATCATACTGGATGGGACTCCTATAGTAAATGGTGTGAGGTCTAGTTGGGGCTTCATACCAGGGAGATCCCTTAAATGTTGGCGGGTCCAGCACCGTCAACAGGACAACAACATATTTCTTCACAAATTATCTTTCTACTCTGAATCAAAATTCACAACATATATGAATTTTTAGGGCTTCAATTCTAAAAATTTTGAAATTTTAAAGCTGCATTTGTCCCAAAAGAGTAACCCATCTTCATGCATTCCCCTAAAGTAGTTCCTTTCTTCTTATCATGCATCAATTGCAAGACTGATATGATTAAATGTTGTTGAGCATATATAGAATGTAATTTTGTTCCTTGTTTTATAGGTTGAATAAAATATGATTTTTCCTTCAAAAAAATTCTCTTACACTTGATGTTTAGGATCATTTGTGCTTTTTTTTCATGTATTTATGGTGATAAGCATATTTATTTTGAAATAGGGCTTCCAAAATTTCAATTTAATTGTCAATGATTATTTGGTGGATGGTATGGATTTCACTTTATGGAATATTCTAGAATATTCTTAAAATGTCATATGATCCTGTGTCATATGAATGTGAGTGATGGTTTTTTGGCATGTGGTATAGTAAGGGTATTAGCTGATGGTATTGTAAGAAAGCCTATTTAAAGTGGAATGAATCTCAATGGTAAAGGGGAGATTGTAACAAAGTTTGTTTAAAGTAGAATGAATCTCCATGATAAATTGTAAGAAATCTTGTTTAAAGTGAAATGAATCTCCATGGTAAAGGGGAGATTGTAACAAAGTCGGTTTAAAGTGGAATGAATCTCCATGATAAAGGGAAGATATATGGATATCTATTGAAGTATCTCAAGCTGGTTGCCCATCATTTATTCCCCTAAAACTTTTGGCTCACTATAAATTAAGATTATATCTAACATTATTCCTTTCAATAATCATCTACTTGATCTAAGGCACCAGATCACCATCAATTTCTTTCTATTTTTGAGAATCTAAGCGACATAAGAACCCTATAAAGAAGAAAGAAGGGAAGAAATAAGAAAGAAAAAACCTAATAAGAAGGAAAGTCTAAAATAAATTAATATTTGCATCTTATTAGTAATTTTGTTACATATTTTTTAAATGTTTATATATTTAATATATATAATTATTTTTACTATTAAATTATATTTTATATGTAATTAAATTATTATTAATTATTATTAATTATATTAATATTCAATGTTAAATTATAATTATCTGATTGTTTAATTATTACTTTTGTGAGTATAAAATTTATTTATATAATTGAATAATAATTTAAAAAATAAAAGTAATAAATTTAGTTAATTTTTAATTATTATTATTATTATTAATTTCAAGCCTTTAAAATTATTTAAATACATTTTAAAATAAATAAGGTTATTTGATATAACTTTTTTTAACCTTTTATTTATATAACTGTGTTACTTACTTAATTTCTGGTTTATATTTTATCATTTTATCTCTTGTCTATCTTTAGCATCATTCGCGCTTATTTTTTCTTCAGTATCTCAAGCAAGCAAGGCAACGAGCTTCACATTTGTGCTTATTTTTCCCTCGTGCTTCACCTATATTGTTCATAATGAAGAAATCACAAATATGTTATGTGTATTGCTTCAATTAATACGGATGCACAGGCTCTCTGGAAGTCAGAAGGGAAACATCATCTCCACCACTACAAGTTTTCCAATCCTTTCAGCAAGTTCTAGTGAGATTTCACAGGTGGGAACTCCATGTCAAAAATCTCAGAGAATTTGAGAATTTGAGATCAAATTTGATGTAAAATCTGCTTTGAATAACAAGTCGTCTTAAATTGCTTTTCCCCTAACTCAAAATTAGAGTCTGTTTCAAGAAAAACAAAATAAGTTGTGAGTAGAGATGCGCAGAGAGAAATGGACCTCTTTGCCACCAATTTAGTCCAAAATGCTATCCACCTTGGAGATTTTGAAGGCTAAGGGAAGGTTGGAGCTGCTGCTAAAGTAGTAAGAATCGTTCTATGGAATTGGAAATTGCATTTAAAAGAATCTCGCAATGGAAGTGGACAGTGCATTTAAAGTTGGGGTAATTGTAGATATAGCTGCTTGTTAGTCACAAAGATGCTCCTCTGAAAAACTCAAAACTACTCAAAACATCACGCAACATTTAGCTACAAAATCCTCACTTGTTAAATGAGATCTATAATTTATTTAAAGATATAAGATTTATATGTTTTCCTGGTAGCTGTTAGGACAATAAAGATAGAATTTGTGAACTATGATTACTTAATGTTAAAGGTTGTCTGAATTGTCAAAGATCTGTGTTAATTAACTTTTCTTGTTTTTTTAAATTAGATCGGATTATCATTTTTTATGTTGGTTATGATAAGTTTTAAAAGTGAAAGATAGACTTTTCTACCCTTACTCGTAAAGAGTGGTATAAAAACTAAAAAACATAACAAATACAAAATTCTTCTTGTATTTAATATGAGAAGAGTGTCACACATTCATATAGATATAAAGGATATTGACTAGCAATTGTCCTAAAAGGTACAAAGAGAGGCTGATAGGATTATTAAATTAGGGGACTAAATTCCAGGTGCAGATGATATTTGATAATATTCTTTTTACCTTTTTCCTGAAGGGAATTTTTCGTCTGCAATCTTTCTTGATGTGCTACTGTTACATTTTTATTTAGTTGAATCTCCACATTAGCACACATTGCAGGAACCCTAGTATTTCATTAAATGGTTGAGGCAAGATACAAATAACAGAATTACCTCTCCTCCTTTTAGCAACAATCCCAGGTGTAAGGATAGCAATGTCCTCAGCAAACATGGTATTGGAGTTTGGAGTGTGGAAGTTTAGTTTCATTAGAGAATGTTCCTTGTTGTCTTCAGCTGTACCATCCACTAGGAATTCAATTTCTTCTTGGAGCATGTTCCTTGTAACATCATTGCAAATTTCCAGTGGCTTTACAAAGACTCTAGTAAACCGATCCATACGCACCAATGGTTATACACAAAGTTTTGACCGGAGAACACCCTAGAGTATATTGATGATATACTCATTTTTGAAATACAAAGGGACTGTATAATCAGATTTTTTGTCTTCTGTTTGGTGCTCTAACAGATACACAGTGACAGTATAATCAGTTTTCTACTTCGTTTTCTGTTTCTTGTTCTTACAAAATATACATATGTGAATTAGATAATCTCAAGTTGAGCTTTCTTAATGTGTCAGGCAACCACTTGTCTGGCTCTGTCCCTGTTGGTTACAATAATCTGGCATATGATGAAAGTTTTCTTGACAATCCAGGCTTGTGTGGAGCTGGGCCATTAAGGCTTCCTTCATGCTTTCATGCATCTGAAAATCATAAACATAGGGTGTTGATTTCGGTTATTGTTGTGGCCATAGTAGTCTGCTTGATTGGTATAGGTTTCCTCTATAAGAGACACAAGATTTTCGTGCAGGTTAAAACAAGTACAGAGTCCTGGAAACTCACATCCTTTCACATGGTTGAATTTGAAGTGTCAGACATTCTGAATGGATTGACAGAGTATATGTTATTGGAAGTGGAGATGCTGGCAAAGTGTACAAGGTGGCACTGGAAAATGGTAATATTGTTGCTGTGAAAAGGATCTGGAATAACGAGAATCCACGATCTGTCCAAGAAAAGAGATTTCAAGCAGAGATAGAGATTCTAGGAAAGATTAGGCATACCAACGTTGTAAAGCTGCTTCGCTGCATCTCTGGTTCGGATTCTAAGCTGTCAGGCAAGAAATTGATTGTGGTGGACAGGGAAAAAAGAATAAACAGAGGGTTTTTATTTCCCTTTTAGAGGCTAGATCTTCAAGGTAGAGATGTTCAGCGCTGGGCTTGTGCTGTCCATTTATGCTTACTGCTCCTCTGTTATCATAGAGATGATCAACTATTTGGTGAGTGATACTTCGGGCATCTGTAACTTTTTAATGTCTATCAATCTGCACTATTGATGTGGACTAAGAGGAGAATATATGCAGGAAAACCCCATGGTATGCTTGACTGGCTGTAAATGTCAAAATGTGATATGATGGGTATCTACAATTTGTACAGTAAATAATGTTCTCAAAGTGCATGCATGCAGGCCTAATCTGGAAAATATCAGAGATCTATTATGTTCCAGCCATGTAAATAGATGCTGATAACAATGAAAGGGAGTGTGTAGCATTGTAAATAGATAGAAAGGATCATTTATAGATTGAAGGATCAGTTTTCTGGTTTGAGTTTGACATGTTTTTGGCCTTTGTGTCTGTGAAATGCATCTGGTGCTTTTACGTTCAGTGGGGATGAAAGGATATGTGTAGCATTGTAAATAGGTAGATCATATAGCGAATTATATACAGAATGATCAGTTTTCTTGCTGAATTTAACATGCTTTTAGCCATTTTGTTTCTGAAGTGCATTAGGTGGTCGCACGTTCAGTGTTGCTATGCAGATAGACTCTAGATTCACTAAAGAGTTTAGGGGCATTGCTTGGCTCCTGCAGAATCCATGATAATATGGCTTTAGCGAAACGAGCTGCAGAAAGCCTTTTGATGTTGGAGCCAGAAAATGCTGGAGCATATTCTCTGCTGGCAAATACATATGCCTCATTTGGCAAGTGGGATGATGTTGCCAAAGTGAGAAAATTGATGAAAGACAGAGGAGTAAAAAAGGATCCAGGATGTAGCTGGATTGAAATTAAGAACAAGGTACATGTATTTGGGGTAGAAGATGGACGCCATCCTCAAACACAGGAGATCTATGCAACGCTGGAGAAATTGTCCCGGGAGATCAGAGAGGAAGGGTATGTGCCAAATATGAAATTTGTACTGCATGATATTAAGGAGGAGCGTAAAGAACAAATTCTTTGCCACCATAGTGAGAAGCTGGCTATTGCCTTCGGGCTTATAACCACACCCCATGGTACAACCGTAAGGGTCATCAAAATTAGTTTTGTTCTGAGTGTTATCGCAAGCATAGCTGCTTTTGAGAATGGCAAGCAAGTCCATGCCCACACTTTGAAAGTTGGATTCGATTCCTACACGTCAGTTGGAAATTCCCTTATTACCATGTATGCAAAATGTGGGAACATTGAAGATGCACGCAAAGTGTTCAAAAATATGCCTGAGCAAGATGCTGTTTCGTGGACTGCAATAATTGCAGGAAATGCTCAGCACTTAGTTTCCAATTGATGTTGAGTGTTGACTCTGCACCAGCGTTAACAATTGACTATTAGGAGGTGCTGAGTTCAATCCCTGAGCTCAATCCGAAAGGGTACATAGGCTTGCTGGTGATGACAGTGGTGTTATTGCTACGAATTTGAGAAGACGCGAATTCAGTTAAAATGGCATTAGAAGGTAATGGAAATTATGTGTTTGATGGACTGACGAGCTTTAACAAGGTGTCTGCTAATTCAGTTCTGAATTACCAAACATCGTCTGCTAGTTGGCATTCTGGCATTGCAAGCTGTGCTCTGGACATGAACCGCCATCCATCTCTGCCACCAGCAGCAGAGGGGTCATTAAGGTCACCAAACTCCTCTTATAGCTTTGATGATCTCTTGCCATTATCAGTCCATGGACTAGACGGTGTCAACAGAGGAATCCATCTGCAAGATGTAAAGTTGGTATCTGAGCATTCTCAGCGTAACTTCTTCAGTTCAGCCAGGGCGCAACAGCCTCAAATTGAAAAAAAATGCAATGCCTCCGGTGAAGAGTCCTCAAGTTCCGACCAAAGTACATGCGGAAGGAAAAGGAGAATCCAGCCAACTGATAAAGCAAGGTCTGAAGCTTTGACAATTGCTTCTCCTGGTGAAAAGAATACTGAGGTGTGTTCTACTTTTCCTTTAAGGCTCATGTCTAGGACTTGGAATTTATCAGCTTCTTTATATGTGTTTTTCCCTCCGAGAAGACCCAAGAAATTCGTCTTTTGAATT
Source organism: Pinus taeda (assembly GCA_000404065.3). Taxonomy (NCBI): domain Eukaryota; kingdom Viridiplantae; phylum Streptophyta; class Pinopsida; order Pinales; family Pinaceae; genus Pinus; species Pinus taeda. The sequence continues at coordinate 2,638 of APFE030498985.1, read as the reverse complement.
GTCTCGTTTGGCCTGCCTCTGTAGTAAAATGTAACTTCTGATTTTTGATTTTGAGATTGCCTACCATGGCTTGGGAGGTCCCTCCGAGCTGCTTATGAAATTTTCAATTATCACTGTCTGTCAATTTATTGTTCTGCTCAAAGTGGTTCCAATGACTCTGGCACTCTCTGAACCAAGTTTCTCAAAAGGATCCAAGAAAGTAGAGAGCAGGGGAGTGGTGGTGTTGGTTGAATGGTAAAGCCAATTAGATAGCTTCTGCTGACAGGAGGAAGGTGCAAGGTGGAGATTAAATCTAATTAGCATGCCTCTGCATGCATTGGTATCTGATGTCATGTTCTCATCTTGAACCCATTTTTTTTTTGTTTTTTATTAGAAGTTTGTAATCAATAATAATAATAATCAATTTTTAAAATCATGGCTAAACCACATACCAAATTGGTTTACAAGACCTTTTGTTTGTAAGATGAAATACAGAAAATTCGCTGAATGCTAAAGCCAATTAACCTTTCCCTGCGAATCCTAGTAAATTCGCTGAATGCTAAAGCCAATTAGCCTTTCCCTGTGAATCCTAGTATTTGATGACATTTTATTTATCTTGAGCCCAATTTCATTTGGCTTCCCTAGTTCTATATCTGTAACCCTAAATAGTATATTCAAGTGGGACGAATTACTCTGTTTTTGCACCTGCGCGCATAAGTACATTCGTAAATAACATAACAGCAAAGGTGATAATTTCTGTCAAAGTAACCCAACTTCCTTATTAACTCATTTTTTTGAGTCAAATTAAGTGAAATAGGTTTGTATGACATGCAGTTTTGTAGGTATTTTAGCCTGCTTTCATGGCAGAACACTCTTAACAGATTTGTTGTTTTCCTCCTACAGAATGAATCCAAAAGCAAACGTCCCAAAAGTGCAGATGCTAAAAAGGAAAAGGATGATTCAAACTCTGATGCAGAACAAGGAATCCACAGTGGGAAGCCTGAAGTGAATTCAAAACAATATGCACAAAGTGCCAAGCCTTCAGAGCCACCCAAAGACTACATCCATGTGAGAGCAAGGAGAGGCCAAGCTACTGATAGCCATAGTCTTGCAGAGAGGGTAAATTCCCTTCATATTTCATCATGAGGAAGAACTGTATTTATATTTTTTCAAAACATAGATACAATTCAAGTCCTTGAGCACAGAATTAGCTGAGTCCAGCGTTGAATGGCCGTTTCAAAACTCAGCTCCTAACTATAGTTAAAGAGATCGAAATCCTTTCAAAGATCAAACAAGGATAGATGATTACAAAATGTTAAAACAACATTGTTCTAATTTTACTGCTTAAGAGTCATGTTCTTACAGAGAAAGGGAAAAGAACATTAGTTATTGGCTGATGCAAAAAAGATAAAGCATATCAGTTTTTGGGGGATGAGTATGCCTCTGTAAAATTTGTCAGAGTCATACAATATGTTGATGAAAACCTGAAAATTAGAGGAGCTATAAGTTTGTCCTCTGAATGACAGGTGCGAAGAGAAAAGATCAGCGAATGTATGAAGCTTTTGCAATGATCTTGTTCCTGGATGTAATAAGGTAGTGTAGACTCTAAGCCGGAGCTTTTGATCGTCATGGAAGCACGGAAAGCGGAGAACAGTTGACGCAGAGCAGAGGTGCACCGCAAAACAGGGACCGGGGTGGACCGGGGTTTTCGAGAACACAGTGCGCCATTACTACTGGGTTTATGAATGCATAAGCTTCCGAAGAAAACGTCACTAATTTCTCAAACGCCAACTAAAAATTAAGTAGTTGCAGAACGCCACAATGAGTATGATCGTGCTTTCATAACTTTGCGGTTATGCCCGCCCGACGCTAGGTGTTAGCCTGAGAATCAAAGGGACGACGAAAGTCCCTTTCAAAGGAAGGCCTATCGGCCTAAATATAATTGTTTTTTAAAGATAGAATAATAAATTATAATCATAAACACATTTGCAAAACACTACTCATGAGTAGATATAACTGTATTGTTCACATTTACATGCAATCAATTATAAAACATTTATATACAATCAACAACACAGATTTATGTACAAAGAAGCATATAACCACTACTTTGTTACAATAGACTAAGATGTGGAAGAACTTTGACCTTCACAAATGTTGTTGATAGTAGCACTTGTACTACCCAACAAATGTGTTAGATTTGATTGGAATTTGGGAATGGAAGTAGTGCTCAAAAAAGAGTCTTTGATGTTTTGCAATGTGCCTAAAATGCCCATCATTGTAGGTCGTCCTTGAGGAGATTCATTTGTGGAAAGCAAACCCACATTTATCAGTGCACTGAGACAATTGAGATCTTTATCTTCTTCAATGCATCCACTGGTCCTCGTTAACAGACCCATGTCCACCACTTCTTGTACTTGGCTTGGAAAACTACTACCCACCCATTTTTGCAAGTTCATTCCTTCCACAAACATGTCATGGGTGGGCTTCTTTCTAGTAAGCATTTCCAATAGCACTATTCCATAGCTATAAACATCACCTTTGGTTGTAACTTGTCCTCCCACTCCATATTCTGCATTCATAGATCCTCATCTTAAGTTTTTTAATTTAATTGAAAATGTTAAGTAAACATAAGAAAATCATAAGATTGCTTCATATG